>JAUMHQ010000076.1:6658019-6677165 GCA_032361165.1 Enteromius paludinosus | reverse complement strand
ATACACAGCACATACAAACATTATGCAAAGAAAAACTTTTATTTTGGATGCGATTAATCGCGATTAATCATTTGACAATTTTAAATTCTTTTAAATAAAAGAAATAAATGATTGTACATTATTATATATATGTGACCCTGGACCGCAAAACCCTAATTAGCACAGGTATATTTATAGCTAAAAATAGACAAAAATGCATTCCATAAGTCGAAATTATGAATCTTTTTCTATGACAAAAATCATTAGGATATAAAGACCATGTCCCATGAAGATATTTTGTATATGTCCTGTAAATATCTCAAAACGTAATTTTTTGTAAGTAATATGCACTGAACTTCATTTGGACAACACTAAATGTGAAATTGCCTCAGATTCCAGATTTTCAATTAGTTGTATCTCAGCCAAATATTTATTCGGCTTTCAGATGATATATAAATCTCAGTTTCCAAACATTGATCCTTCTGACTGGTTTTGTGGTCCAGGGTCACATAGTATTTAAAAAAAACCAATTAAAGTTAAGTTAAATGATCACAGAATATGTTTTTTTTTCTTCATCTTGGAGACGTTGCCACAGTTCTTCTGGATTGAGTTTGTCTCAGTTTGTTCTGTTACTTCCTGTCATTCCAGACAGACTGGATGATGATCAGATCTCTGTGTGGAGCACTGGCTTTTGGCAGACAATAATCTCACTGCATTATTACAATTAATGACAAAAATAATGTTTAAAATGTAAACTGATATTTCCAACTGACATGCTACCGCTAAAGATAGAAATAACCCACTTACAGCCATTTGTGATTGGTGAAAATACTAGTGGCAAAGACCTTTGCACAGTACTGTACAGAATATATATGTGTGTGTGTGTGTGTGTGTGTGTGTAAGAGAAAATGAGAGAAGCTTAAAATAAATGTATTTGTGTTTATATAAATAAAAGATTTTGTGATAATATTACATTTTTGAAAATGACAAGATATTTTATATTAGACATGTATAAAAAACATTTTTATTTTAACAAAATTAAACATTTTCATAAATGTGTGTAATTTATTTAATTTGTTTTACTTTTTAGGAAAATGAGGATCAGTTCAGCGTGTTGCAGCTGGTAGGCATGGTGAGAGGTGTCGGAGCGGGAATGCGTTATCTTTCAGAGAGAAATTTTGTCCATCGTGACCTTGCTGCCCGTAACGTTCTGGTGAATTCAAACCTGGTCTGTAAGGTGTCTGACTTCGGCCTGTCTCGTTTAATGAGGGGTCTGGACCACAACATGCCCACCTACACTGCTTCACTGGTGCGTAATAGAAAGGTTTTATTTTAAAGAGTATTTCTGTAAATGTACAAAACACTATTTAAATTAATGTAAGGTAATTAATTTCATTTTCATTTCTTTCCATTCTCCTGCTGTATTTCAGGGCAGCAAGATCCCTGTGCGGTGGACAGCTCCTGAAGCTTTCCAGCATCGCAAATTCAGTTCAGCGAGTGACGTCTGGAGTTTCGGGATCCTCATGTGGGAAGTCATGTCATATGGAGAACGTCCATACTGGGACATGAGCAACCAAGAGGTGAGCATTATACATTTTACATCCTCACATGTTTTACATCCCATGCAGGCACAAAGCAGTGACCATGAGCCAAATGTACACTAGAGGGAGCCATTAGTGTTTCATGAGTAGTAGCATAAACAAAACACTGCAGCACTGTGTGTGTTTACCTGGTATTTCCTTCATTACTGTATGTCAAGTAAAGTTATACCAGTAAATTCTAACCTTGTGGAAATATTTTTGCACACTATCAAAATTTATGGAAAAAATGTTGTGTGTGTGCAAATCATTGCTTGAGATTTAAGGTTTGCAGCAGTTCTGTGGGACAGTGTGACATTTAGCAAATTTTACAGTATTCTTTAGAAAAGGGAATGTCTAGATGTTTTTAGTTTCTAACGGACAGCTAGAACTTCAGTGACCTCACTGAGTGTATATTCACGTTAACTAAATAGCTCATCATTAAAGGCCTAGTTTTTCAGCAGCTTTGACGCATTTTTTTCTTCATAGGGATTTTAATGATTGTGAAAAGTTATGATATAAAACATTTGCATTTTTTTTTTCCATCTTATTCCTCTTTTCTAACTCGGTTCTTTCTGTTTTTCGGTTCCTTTTTCCTTCAAATCACTTGTCTGCTCTGTATTTCTCATCTTACACAATTAAACACTTCACTAAGGCCACTGTAAAATTTCAGGAATTACAACCGTATTTAAATACAGGAGCGAATCCCATAAATGTTCAGCAGCTGTAACTAGAAGCTTGTACTATGTTTATCCTCTCTCTCTCTCTGTAGGTGATGAAGGCAGTGGTGGATCAGTATCGTTTACCTGCTCCTAACGGTTGTCCTCCAGCTCTTCACTCTCTGATGTTGCAGTGCTGGCAGGCCGACAGACAGGACCGGCCAGGCTTTGATTCTCTCCTGTCGTCTCTTGACCGTCTCATACGACACCCTGCCTCCCTCAAGGCCGAACACAGCCGGTGAGTTACTAAAGTTACCACCTTATATTAACAGGTGATATTGTGTTTCATCTTTTAAAATATTCTCCTCTTTCTTAGCCCCACCCAGCCACTCTTAAGCCCCACCCCTACTGACCTCTCAACAGTGGCAACAGTTGGGGATTGGCTGACAGCTCTGAAGATGGACCGGTATAAGGATGTGTTTGAGAGAGCGCAGTACCACAGTCTGGAGAGAGTGAGCATGCTCACAATGGAGTAAGTGCAAGCACGCTTTTCATATGAGTTTGTCCAACATTTAGACTTTATTTTTTGTACATTATTTCAAAAAGAATAAAAAATTGAACCAAATGCTGTATTGTGTTAAATAGCATTGTCTAATAGCTTTTTTCTCTGCATCATAAAGCATTTTATGCAGCTAAGATTTTGTCCATTATAAATGCACTGATTTAAATGATATTTTCAGACTTTTTGAATAATTCAATATTTATTTATTTTGCTCATATTTAATTCCTGACACTTGTCTCTTTGGTAAGCAACTATGTAAACTTTTCAAAAGCTCAAGAAGTCATTAGTGTCCATTTATGTTTAAGAAACATTCCAACAGCTGTGCTGCACATAGGGTTCATAAATAACTATAAAGACCAAAGGAACAGCGTTTATTTGATATAGATCTTCCATTGCGTTAAAAATGTCAAAACTGTCACTTTTAGTCAATTTAATGCATCCTTGCTGAAAAAAAACTCATCTTTTAGAATAAAATGAATGGTCCCAATCTTGAATGTATATATCTACATAGATATACATTTAGATTCATTTTAAAATGTATGGAGTCTTCTTTTTATTATTGAAAATATCCTATTATTTGTTAGTTAGTGGTTGGTTATCTATACATGAGTAACCAATAAGATCAATCCATAAAATAATCTATTTCAGAAACACTGATGTACTCTTTCATATTTTTGTGTGAGTGCTGTGAATATAATGCATGGCTTTTCTTTCAGGGACGTTCAGGCTCTAGGAGTGAATCTGCTCGGCCATCAGCGGAAGATCGTAAATGCAGCAAAGCAGCTCAGGACACATCTCACTCAGGGACACGTGGAGGTCTGATGCTTCCCACATTTTGTTGACACAGCAGTGCATGCTGGGAGATCTAGTCCACAGCTTGTCACAACCCACAAGAACACTGGAATAGAGATGAGGATGACAAAAAAAAGGCTTGAGTGAAAAAGAAGACTTTTATTATGAATTATTTGCCCGTCAGTCCCAACCTTTCCTGCTGAACGGCTGTCTTCCATTTTCTTCTTTCGCTTACTCCCTCCTTCGGTGTTGCACTACCTCTCACTTTCTTATCAGTTCATTACTTACTGGCATTCAGTATGAACTTGAGCCTTAAGAAAACAAACAAAAAAGCTCATTCACAATCAGTTGCAAGGACAATCAGACTTTAAATGGACGATAACTGACTGTTATGTCTTTGTTGGCACATATGGTCCAGGGCACTAGATGTTTTATTTTTGACTACACAACCAAACTCATATTGATCATAAACTGAACCTCCATGAAAAACACCACAAGTACACTTGTAAAAGTCATAATAATAAGTATTTGGCCTTGCTTTCCAGTAAAAACATCAAACATTTTCAGACAGCTTATCAAGTTTTTTAAACGTGGGTTAATATTGTTCTCAGAAAATGCACACTAATGAACAAAGGTTTGGGGGCAGATTTAAGTGAGATTTAAATGTTTTTGACAAAAAGTCTTGTTATGCTCAACATAATCAGGAATATAGTAAAATACTGTAAAATCTAAACAATTTAAAATAAAAGCTGAATATTCAGCAGTTTACATTGCAAGAAAAAGGCATATCTTACTTCTGTCTTGTTTCTAGTCAAATCAAAGTGCATTTTCTAGATATGCAAAATGCATTTTGCTTCAAATAATTAAAATGATCTGCCAGTGGGATATTTAAAATACTGTTTGAAGAATATTTTACTTACCCCACTGGCAGGTAATTTTAAGCTTATGATGTATATCATAAATATTCAAATAATTTTTGCTGTTAGGATTGTTGGATGAATAGAAAGTTCATTCAAACATTCATCTGATAGATATATTTTATATGAATTTAAATCTTAGGTATCTATCTATCTATATCTATATAGTTTCTCAGTATCTGTTCTTCAGTGTCACTTTTGATCGATTTATTAACAAAAACATTACCGGCCCCAAACTTTTTGGAAATGGTATTAGTAGTAAAAAAGTAATATTTTCCCTATATATATGTGTTTGTATATATGTTTTTTTTTTTAGTTATGCCTAAATTTATTTAGTTTAATGGATGTTTTTACTGGAAAATGAAACGATTGTTATGAAAGAAAGAAAAATATTTTGCACTATATACAATATGTATAGGTGTATAAAGTATTGTAGAATCATACAACACAGCAGGTTATTCAGACACACAAATGGTAATGTTTTTGCATTTTGCGAGTATCAATCGTACACTGAGGCCACGGCAGGTCACTACTTACCTGCGATGTTCCATATCTCACCTGTGAACCAGTTTCCCACGAACAGTCCTAGTCCTGTCCACGACCGGCCATGTTCCCGTAAATGACAATTTCACCCCTGAAACAATGTAGCATAAAGTCACACTGTAATATACGAGCATTGTGAAGTTGCTGGGTGAGGTGAAAGACAGAGAGATGTGCTCCTTGTGTATAGTTGTGTGTGTGAGACCGTACGGATGAAACTTTTTAGTGCTGCTGAAATAAAGTGTGAATGGATTTCTGTGTAAAAAAAGAACAAAAAATGTAAAAAGGTAGTGTATGATCATGTGGATGTAAATTTGAATTTGTTTGATTGTACAGTTGTTCACCACTGTTCCACTACTGTCCAAATTTGTAAAATATATATGATTTTGTTTATAGATGCCTACTGTATTTGTTTACAAGATCTTGAGCCACAAAAAAGTTGTTACTGATCATGTTGCTGATATGGTCTCATTTCCCATGAACATCACAGAGTCAGCAGCATATCAACATATCAGACACTAATGTGCGTCAGCTTGTGGACAAGATTCTCAGTATGAGATGATAGGGGTAATGAACACAAAGTCCACATACACACTAAATAACAATTTTAAATGAAGCATGCAGATATTTCTGCTGTTATGTTAATATGCCTTGTTTTAAACAACATTTTGCTAATTGTGATACATATGAGAGACTGTAATGTAGTCTTATAATATATAATATACATGTATCAAACTAAACTTACTGTTGTTCTTTTAAACTTTCTATTCATCAAAGAACCATTTATAGTCTAAAAATATTTAGAAACTTAAAACATAAAAAAGGCTGACTATACAAAACAAAAATTATTATATATATTTTTTTTTACTTTTATGCCTACCCTTATATGTAAGAAAAAAACACACACACCCACTCCTTTTGCTGGCTAAACAGGTGCTGGACTGTGAATTGCTGCTGATTGTTGAACATATTTGCTGTGACAGCATCATGCACTGTAGAATATAGGTTAGTGAAAAGCATCCTGCAAAAAATTGCATTGTTCCAGGTGCAAAAAATGACCAAAGCTCTGAAATTCCTTCTCCACTCTGACCCTGGTGAACTTAACCGAAACTGTCCATTAAATTATTGCAACAAAATAAGTTGTTTGCAATCATTTGTGGTGGGCAGGATGAAATCACACACACTAATTTGCACATGGAAATCTTACAACATCTTAACTTAAAAAAAAACAACACGAGGTGCTGTAACTCCCAAAAGAAATCAAAGTAAAACACATGCCTTGGGTATTAGGTTATTCTTTGAAGCTCTAAAATAACACACAGCAAATATGTGCTTTTTAACGCAAAACAACACACGACTGAGTCAATTTAAGAACAAAAAGAAGCATCCATTACTTCACAATATGCGGTTCAACTAACATTCTATAGATAGTATCCCATACTGCGTTTGAGCCCTTTACACGCCGTTTAAAACACTTTTGACCAACCATAATGACTCACACCTGAAAAATCAAAGACCGTTATTTGTCTTTCACACTATCCAAACTCACCCCAAAAAAAACACTGTCCTTTACATTAGTTAGTAACATTTAGCCAAATGTTTGAGAATGTATATATTCAGTGTTGATAAGGAAAATATAACAGGTTTCACTGACGTCCCCACCGAAATGGTTCTCTAGGTTAACCAAAACACTTATTTCTTCTTTGTGATGTAAACATACAATTAGGCCTTGTTTTTTTAGGTCTCTGGTGTTTGACCACTATGTATTATGCCTTAAATTACCCTATATTACACAGGCACTCTCTGATGTTGTTATTGCATATAATGTGCTCTTAATCCCTAATTTTCCCCAGAAATGCCAGCAGCTGCATTCATTTTCTAAAAATGTTTTAAAAATCTTACTAAAAACTTATTTGTGGTAGGCTAACAATTGTAACCAGTAAACATCACATTAACACATATGTTAAAATATGTTGTGACATAACACATATGTCACTGGTTAGATTAAAACAATATAACGAAAAAAAAATGTATTGGCCGTGAAACTACCCGACAGTTAAATCAACGTACGCTAAACTACGTTACGTTAAACTGTTTAGCTCCTTCAGAGTAGTTTTAGCCTACACGTAAACATATTGAAACGACGTGCAAAACATCATTAGGCGATCTTTAGTGGGGTAAAACATAAGTGGTCAGTCCTGTTACGTTGAAAGACGTGAAAACAATTACAAAAAAATCCAGAAAACCGGGTTATTCTTTGACCTGGTGTGGTGGTATCTGTCTGACCAGTCCTTCGCCACATTACTGAGAGAGGTAGTCTTGTAGTCTGTTGCTGGCTATTACAGAAAAGACTCTTTGGTTTGAAGTGGATTTAGGACTGAATGATCCAGTGTTCTCGTTCAGTGGAGGAGAACAAACGCTAGTTCTTCAGTTTTGGGCCCTGGACCTCAAAACATACCGCGCTTCCATAAAGGTAACTTACAATTAAAGGTTCCGCTCAGTGAAGGTCGTTTACTCGTCTGGAACATCCTGGTACTCGTCAGCTGGTTTAGGACAGGTTTGCTGTACGTTTATCTGACACAGTGCTTTTTAAAGTGTTGACTGATATGGTTTTGTTTCAGGTAACGTAAACCGTAACGTTACGCAGTGAAAGATGATGGGCGAGGACCGAAAAATATGGACCACGGACAAATCCCGCAACTCCATAGAGGTACATAGTGACAAAAAGCCCATCTATGTTCATTTTAGTCGTGATCATGTTTAAATAAATCACGTCAGTGATGATTTGAAGAAGAAAGAGTGTTCAATTAAAGTACCACCTCTTTAAAAAGACGATTCAGAGTGTAAGTGTTAACAAAACATTATTAGGCATTATTAGGCTAAATAAACAAGTATTTAACTTAACTGTCCCAAATAATCACTGGTCACTTACTGGATCCTGGATACTTTTCTACTGTCCACCTGTGTGACGTCCTCCACCCTCCTTTCCTGACTCAGCTATAAGTATAAATACTGATGTCAGACTGCTTACCTTTGTTTGTCCACTGAGTGTCAAATAGACATGCTGTACATCAATTATTAAAATATCATTGGAATAACATAGTAAGGATTTTAGTGAGGTAGGTGAATATTGATTTGAATGCTGACATCTTTTGTACGTTATTGTAGCAGGTGCATGCAAGTGGATAGGATAGGTTGTTGTTTTTTTAACCTAAAAATGTTGCATATGTTAAATGTCTGAATGTATTGTGTTCTAATCAAAAGTAGTACAGAAAACAGTAAAAGTTGTAGTAATTGTAATAGTAAAATATATTAATATTTTACATGTCAAAAATATTAAAAATATAAATGATTTTTAATCATCATATATGCATTAAGTTACATCACCAAAACAAATTTAAGGGATATATTTAAATGTATAAAATAGGTAAACTAAGTTTACTTTAAAAAAGTACTTGTTGCTTTTAAAGGATCTCTATACACTGATTTTGTAATAAAATGTCAAAACTGATGATGGAAAGGGAAACTACTTAAATACTGTCTAGAAGTTTTTGAAAACATGGCTTTGAAATGGCTTTTTTCTGTGGTTTAACTTAATTTGACAATGTCTATTTCTTCTTGTCAGTCTTTTTGGTCAGAAACACCTCCAGAAGCCATGTCACCAGCCATCTCCAGAACTGCTGCAGGGGAGATAAACCATTGGTGGAGCCAGTTAAAGTTCCGCCTTCAGCATAGAAAAGGATGGAACGAAATGTTGGATGAGACCTTCCTCACGCAGAACAAAAAGTAAAGAATTCACTATTATCAATATAATAAATTGTAAAGTGAAGTATAATTTCAGCAAGGAAGTGCTAGTGTTGGAATGCGTTTAGAGAATACTGTGCAAGACTCTGTAAATGAACACACATTTTATTGTATACAGCTGCTTCTGTGCCAACTTTGCAGTGTAACATTTTAAAGATGTAAATCAAAGGGAGTTTTAAGTTAATCTTAGAAAGCTTGAAGTTGAAAGATGTACAAAACAAACAGAAAATTAAATATATCAACACAGCTCTGCAATGTCCTGATTCCAGCTCTGATTTGTGGTTGTAGTCATGTCTCTTTATGTTCTGCAGAGTCAATGACATCCCCCTGTTTTCTGCCACGAAGGAGAACAATGCAGCCTGTATAAAGAAACTGCTTGACTGTTCATCTACAGATATCTTTGAGAGAGGTAAACCACTTTTTTGCCATTTTTTACCGGGACACTTTGAATGACGCATACAGAATTGAATGTGGATCTGGCATTGGTGTGCATTTCAGGTGAACTTGGAGAGACTGCTCTGCATGTTGCTGTGATGAATGATAATTTGGATGCGGCTGTGGCATTGATGGAAGGAGCGCCGGAGCTCATCAATGAGCCCATGACCTCTGAACTCTATCAAGGTCTTTATTTAAAAAAACGAAACCTTCCTCAAATATTCAATGCAATTTAATAACAATTTGTTGGTCTTAAAAAACTCATGCTTTGATTGACAGGTTTGACAGCCCTTCACATTGCAGCTGTTAACCAGAATGTTAACTTAGTCCGTGAATTGATAGCAAGAGGAGGTGATGTGGCGACACCCAGGGTCACAGGCATGTACTTCCGCAAAAGAAGAGGAGGACTTATGTACTTTGGTGAGATGGATGTTTCTATTAGTGTTTTTTTAATAATTGTATTAAATCTAAATAATGTAAAATAATATAGTTTATTGGGTTGTGGATATAGTTGAGCACATCATGAGAAATGTAGACTCGCATGACTTTTACAAAAAATGTACATTGTGTGACTGTAGGTGAGCACATTCTGTCATTTGCGAGCTGTGTGGGGAATGAAGACATAATATCCATGCTGATAAAAGCTGGGGCTAATATCCGGGCACAGGATTCGCTGGGTAAGAGAAAACAAAATGTGAAATTGATCTGAAATTGTATCTGCATCTGTGGTTGTAACTCATTCTCTCTCTCATGAACAGGCAACACCATTCTTCATCTGTTGATTTTGCAGCCCAACAAAACAACTGCATGTCAGATTTTTGACTTGTTGATGTCAAAAGATGCAGATCTGGACCCTGCTATCCCTCTCGACATGGTACCCAACTACAGAGGCCTCACACCCTTCAAACTCGCTGCGAAGGAGGGCAATCTTGTGGTAAGAGAAAGATCTTTGCATGCATCTTTATCAGTTGGGAAGGTTACTTTGGAATTGCTTAACATTTATGTGATGTCGCACAGGCCTTCCAGCACTTGGTTAACCGCAGGAGGATTATTCAGTGGAGTCTGGGACCATTGTCCTCCAACCTTTATGACCTCACTGAGATTGACTCCAGAGAGGATGACCTCTCTGTGCTTGAGATCATAGTCAGCAGTCAGAAAAGAGAGGTGTGTGAATGTGCGCAGGACAGATTATGCCACGCAGTAGGTTACTTCACCTCAAAATAAAAAATTCCAAGTTTGTAAGACCTTCGTTCATCTGACCCTCCATAGACAACAAGATAGCTGAAATGATCTGGTCCCAGAAACATATTAAATTAATCAGTAACACATCAGACATCAGGTTTTTTTTGCGCAAAGGAAAACAAATTTTAGTGAGTATCACAACACATGCGTACAGTTTCTCCTAGATTTAAACACTTGCAGACTGCATTCATGCGTGTACACATTGCGTTGTGATTGTGATACTCTCCAAAATGGTGGAAGTCGTAAGTCAGGGGAGAAGAATGGTTAAGTAAATTATGTTATTTTTGTTTTCTTTGTGCAAAAAAAGTATTCTTCTAGCACCACAAAACTGAAAAAGGAGTATTTAATACGTTTCTGGAACGGGATCATTTCAGTTGTGGGAGGGTCAGATTGGTCTCCGATTTCATCAAAAATATCTTAATTTGTGTTCCAAAGATTAATGAAGGTCTCATGGATTTGGAACGACATGAGCGTGAGTAATTAATGACAGAATTTCCATTTTGGGGTGAATTAACCCTTTAATAAAGGGGATAAAAATCATCAGTAGATGAAATGAAATTGCTGTCGCCGGGCTATTCTTAGTTCATCTTTTAACAAAGTGCTTTGTGTACCCTCTCTTGTCTCAGGCCAGGAGGATTCTTGAGTTGACTCCTGTTCGACAACTTGTCAGACTGAAGTGGAATCTGTATGGGAAACATTACTTCAGGTGCCTTACTACTACAGAAATATGATATGTTATTCATTTTAATCAAATGAACCTTACTTAAATATCGACATTTCTTACCTTATCAGGAAGTATTTCACTTTGAAAGCAGTGGTGTTTATGATGATGTCGCTCTGTTTCTGATCTGTTTGCAGGTTATTGATGGTGGTGTACCTGCTGTATATCAGCATATTCACTTTGTGTTGTATAAACCGACCCCTGAAGGACATTCCTGAGAATTACACCAAAGCAGAAAACGACCGTACCTTGAAAGTGCAGAAAAGCTTTACGGTGTGAAATATTCTTTTTATGTATCTGCATATCAAAGCACTTTTATAAATGTCTGCAAGAACTTACAGTAATGTATTTTTGCATGTTTAGGAGAGCTATCAGACCTATAAAGATCACCTGCGTTTAATTGGAGAAATTATCAGTGTCATAGGAGCCATCGTTATTCTGCTGATAGAGGTCTGCAAAATTTAGTTTGACATAAGATCCTTATGTACAGTAATAACATGTGAAATATGACAAATTTTATGCCAAAACACTACTCATTTTGAATGGTTTTCAGATTCCCAGTATTTTGAAAGTGGGGGCTAAACGCTATTTCGGACAGTCTGCCCTCGGAGGACCCTTCCATGTCACTATGTAAGTTCATATTTTGACATATTTGAAAAAGTATACATTTTAAAAACAGTTGTGCTGATACATTTTTAGGTTTCACTGATGAACAGAAACTTTAAAAAGGACATTTATATATAAGTTCTATAGTCACATTTAATTAATTGAATACATTATTGATAATACAGTATATGGTCTCATAGGCTGTCAAGTGAATAAAAATTAAATCATTTTCATATGTTTTTTAACAATAACACAGCATAAATAGGTTTT
The DNA here is from genome assembly GCA_032361165.1 of Enteromius paludinosus. Taxonomy (NCBI): domain Eukaryota; kingdom Metazoa; phylum Chordata; class Actinopteri; order Cypriniformes; family Cyprinidae; genus Enteromius; species Enteromius paludinosus. The sequence goes on along the minus strand of JAUMHQ010000076.1, from coordinate 6,665,061 downwards.
AATGCATATTCAGGCTCCTTTATATTACAGGTTGGGGTTTCCTTGCTAAGAAACAATCGTTGTGTTGGCTCTTTGGCATCAAAACATTTGAAACCCCCTGCACTAACTATCATTCGAAAGAAAAAAGTTTGACTCCATGCATTCACTCACACTTCATTTTCTTGTATTTCTGTGTCAGGGTTAGCTACGCGAGTCTGGTTGTGATCTTGTGTGTGCTGCGGACCACCGGAGTGGCAACAGAGCTTGTGCCGATATCTTGGGCTTTGGTTCTCGGCTGGTCCAACGTAATGTACTTCGCCCGAGGTTTTGAGATGCTGGGACCCTACGTCATTGTGATTCAGAAGGTGGAGCATTTCGCCGCTCACTCTTGTGTGTCTGTAGACCCAGTATAGCTTTATAACGTACATGTGGGGATGTTCTTTTGCAGACCATATTTGGCGATATGACCAAGTTCATGTGGTTGTCCCTCATCTTCCTCATTGGATCCTCTGCCGGTTAGTTTAAATGCAATTGCATCAAAAGATAGTCTTTATCGTTTTGTTGCATTTGTAAACAATGTCTTACTCAACTGCTTCCTCAGGCTTGTGGATGTATTACATGACTCAAGAATCTTTAGCTTTGCCACCATACCGCTCTTTCCCCATCACGGTCTTCACGCAGTTTGAGCTAAGCATTGGTCTGATTGACTTGCCAGTGGACCATACGCTCTACACCCATCCAGTGGTGCACTGTGTCCACATCTGCTTCAGTGTGATCTCTTACATCCTCCTGTTCAACCTCCTGATCGCCATGATGAGCGACACGCAGTGGAGGGTCACCCAGGAGCGTGATGAGCTCTGGAGGACCCAGGTCAGTAGTGTAGCTAGTACAGTCCCACAGTAACGGTCCTGGAAGCACATTGGGTGAAAAGCGGTTTCTGTGTTCGCAGGTGGTGGCCACTACTCTGATGCTGGAACGGAGGTTACCACTGCGCCTGTGGCCAAGACTGGGTGTCTACGGGCTGGCATTTGGCCTCGGAGAGCGCTGGTATCTCCGGTAAGATAACCTTATTCTCAAGTACAATATAAAAGCATCACTAAACACTTGTATTTTTATTAGTCTTATTTATTTACAATAATTAATGATTCCAGTGTGGAGGATCGCAACGACCCATTGGTGCAAAAGATGAGACGCTACGTTAATGCATTTTCAAAGGATGGAGAGCCAGCTAAAGAGAAGGAGGAAACAGGCAAGAGTGAGCAAGGAAATGATCAACCGCAAACCAATTTAACTGCACAAGACAGGCGCAAAATCCCAAGGAGACCGATAAAATGCTGGCAGCTCATTCGCCAGAGTATAGAATGTGAAAAGGAAGAAAATGTGGATTCCCCAGATGTCAAGTATATCTAAACGTGGCTCAGGATCAAGTAGTAATTTTTGGGTGACATGACATCAGTAATATTTAAAGGGTTCCTTTTAAATTATTCTGAATTATTTTAGTGTATTATAATATGGTAATATATAGGTGTTGTTTTGGGTAGACAGACTGTGTATCATCTATATTGTTAAATGTGCAGTAAGACTGACAGCTAGCGGTTGAAATGGGTACTGCAAAAACATAAATGCATTCCAACTTTGAACCCACATTTCAGAGCAGAATTACTGTTATGTAAAACATAGTATTTCCTAAATATCTACAAACATATTATGTTATATTTTATGGCTTTGAAAGGGTCAAAAACTTACATAGAGTACATTTAACTATAGGCGGGGTTTAATTAAGCAATACAGAAATACATTTCAGAGAACGTACAAGGAATTCAGAACATATCTTGTGACTATTAGACATATTTAGTGCAAATAACCAAGCTTTGTATACATGATCAGTACGTTTGGAAATGAGTGCAATTTTAATACAATAAAAGGGATATTTTCTAAAACTGCCTTTTATCCACCTACTGTAGAATACTTAAAAATGCACAAAAGACTTTGCACTGTGTTGTTGGTCCAAATGGCCCTATTTCTGACTAGAATCTTTAGAGAAAAGATGATTATCTTGAGGATTTGTTATGATTGATATTCAGATATGATGTTTGGACGTCTACATTTTTTGACAGATGTACTGCAAGTATAAACTGCAGGAAGATGGCTGCCAGCTCCGTTCAGGTGGTTCATTTGCAGCCAGGATGGCACATTCTCCAGGAGAGGAAACATCTCCCCAATATCTGTGTGTGTGCATAAAGACCATAGTCAGTCAGTTGCTACTAAACAACATCTAAACATGTTTTCATTTAACAATACTTGTTTCAGTTTGTTATCTTTATATTTTTTTCTGGTGTAACAACAAAGACTAGGGGGGAAAATCCCAATGATTTCTCACATTTTCCATCTTCATTATAAATATTTAGTTCCCCCATCAAAATCATGTTGTAAACAGACCCAACTTTTTTCATCTGGCCCCTTTGGAACCATTTTTTCCTACCTCACTGTCAATACAGTGTTGTTGATCCATGTCCATTTATTTGTCTCCGAAAGACTTAGCCCAATCCAGTAGTTCAAATTCCCTTTCTTACTCAGATACATCTGCAGAGAAAAGATATAGCTTAAACTAATACATTAATATACAATCACTTCTATTTTAATTTCACTGTTATTTCCTGATTTACTGACCTGGACTCGTTCATTGGTGATGACGGCAAGATCTCCTCCCTTCCTCTGGCATTCCTCTCTGCTCTGCTGCCAGTTGAGGCGGTTTTGAGACAGGAAGTAACAAGTATTCTCGAACCTCAGCCAGCCCTTGCCACAGTCACTGCACAGGCGCTCTGCACATTTAGGTGGAGAAGCAAGAAAACACTTAAGTGAAGCAAAATAAGTTTTATATAGAAAAAATTCAAACATACATAAAGCCTTTAGATGACTGTCTGTATGTTGTTCACAAACTCACGAGGCAGTGGGTAAAGCTCTTGGCATTTCCCCAAGCTGCATTCCTGTTCCGGCAGAGACTTGGTAGTCTGCTCTACCTCCGGACATGGAGGCGACCCAGTCACTGTTCAGAATATAATGTCACAATGAATCACTTATTAACCAGTCAACATAGCAATCACCATTTCCACCAAAACTACTCTGCAGTACTGCAGAGCCATAATAGAGTAAAATGGAGACCTGGAAACATCTCGTTGTAAGAAGTTTTCAGACTATTCTTTATTTTGTATACTTTCCTTTTTGGTCACATTTTGTCTAAGGTAAACGCTATATTGTTTTAATACTAATTTGAACCCACATGTTTAAAAAACTGCACCACCTGTGATCCTTAAAAGCCATTAAAAATAAGTAATATGATCTAAATCTTAAATGTTTTTATTGGGTCTTAAAGTGTATTATAATGAAGTATTTGTAGTTAAACAATTATGCAGTACAGCAACACAAAAATAAAAAAAGACATTTGTAAAAATTCTGGGATACTATGGCAAAAAATGTTTAGTATTTTCCTAGTTCATTTACTTTTTTTAATTTATAATGTTACAAATTGATGTATTATATAACAGCTTCTGATTTTTTGTAGTTAGACTGTTAACAAGTGTATTGATTTAAACAGTTTGTGTATTGTAAAATAGTGTGTACCATATTACAGAGAAGAGAATGTGTGAAGGATAAACCCTAGACGTTATTTGAAATGTAACATTTTTAATTCAAATGTAATTTTTAATTTACAAATAAATAAATAAAAGTGAGAACAATATAATACACATGCTACATACTGATTTGCCCACCCCTGACGTAGACCATGCCATTACAAGTGATTTATTTCCTTTATTATTATTAATATTATTAGAAACATTAAGATCATTTATTATGTTGCACGTTTAGAAAAGGTTTACACTGTTTCCATTATCAAAACGATATATATAAAGACAGAGAGAGAGAGAGACAGAGAGAGAGAGAGAAAAAAAATTGTTAAATAAATACAATCCTATTTTATTGGTGCCAAGCTGTATGGTCGTACTTACAGTTCATAAATAGCACAAGGACCACGATCAGCAACAGGACGCAGATCACAAAGAGAATCAGCGAAACGATGCGGTAAACACGAAGTTTCCGGTAAATATCTATTGATGTATCTGTTAGGAGAAAAACATGTCAGATCTGTCGTAACATGGACCGTCAAACGGCGGAAGTCAAAAGATGTGCAATGACAACATTCATCACCTGAATCCGACTGCAGCGGTTTCGGTTCAGACTTGCCTTCTGTGTACTTGCCGAAATTGCAGAGTTTTACATACATGTTCCTGCTATAGTGCAAAACCGAGTCTCAGTTCGACGAAGGCTAGGTAATAATCTGCATGCGTTTGTAATCTAGTGCGCACTTGACCGCGTCTCTTTATGTGCGCAATAGCTCACTTCACTACAGGGCAGGGAGCGCGCAGGGGCTTTGATGACGACGCTCCAAAAAACAATATAGGCTCTGTGTCCTCGCGTGCCCCTCTGAAACCTTCAAGTGTTCTCCGGTCTGGACAAAATAAGATACCCGCTGTCCTCGAGAGGGCAAAACATGCAGCTGTGTCCCAGATATGCTTTTTACTTAGTGAGTTATGGACATACAGAAGACTCTGTTCAAATGACAGAGCAATCTATTATTTATGTGGGACTTGATATCTCAAACGATCGAGAAACCTCTTGGGTTACAATTTAATGGATAGAAATGCCGCTATAAAAAAAGAAATTGTTTAATATTACATTAAGCGCAACCATAACAACTTAAAATGTTAATCTTTTAAAAAATAAAAAATTTATATACTATTGTAAAAACTCAATTGGTTTTCTGGCGATAGCATCTGCATGGCAATATAAAGAAGCCCCTGGCCATGGGGAAAATGAGATGGGAGGAAGAACATACTATGGAACAAAATTAATGGCAAAAGTAATTTAAATAAAAAGCTTGTTGCATCACTCCACAAATCGCAAAAAACTGCAATTAACAGTGCCTACATTTTAATGCATTGTTTTTTCAGGGCTTGCATTTTTGTGCGCTGCATTTTAATATGGTTGCATATTTAAGTAGTGAATATTTCAGTCGGAAACATTTCACAAACTTTTTCATTGTTAAAACTGCAATAATCAATATTCACCTCACAAAGTCCATTTCCAAAATATTCAGTTTGTTTAAGAATTCCACCAATAATATTCGTCACGCAATTTTCGGTTAATTTTATTTCAGTTGACAAATTTGTTTCCGAAAATTCTGTGGTTCAGATCGCTCAGCAACGCACATCCGGGTACTGCAGGAAAAGCAGTAGCTCGCCATCAGTAGATCGCTTCACCAACAGGTGGTGCTAGCGGCTGTGAACGACTCCATCAACAGGCCTTGTGCATGTGCCAACTCCAAGGTAAGGCTAAACACAGCCAAATGTAATCATCTTATATACCTCTTTTTAGGCAAAAACCAAACAGAGGTGTCATGTATGCCAATGAAACATGTGTAATGGGACAGAATTTGTTTATAATTTATGCATAAATTGATATTTCCTTAACGCTTTTTTTACAATGGTTTTTCAAACAGCGAAATAATTATATATAGAATGTAATGTTTATCACTAATTTTGATTGCGAGCATTAATAAAAACCTAAATAAATAAATGAAATAAAAGTAAAAATTGTGTTCCATTGCGCAATTAGCTACTGGAAATCAACAATTGATGCTCCAGTGAATATTAACCCTTAACCAACAAGATTATTTTAAATTAGAAAGGATAGTCTGTGGCCAGTTAAAAATACAAATTTTCCCCTGTTTTCCCCTGATTCATATCACAAAAACTACCAAACAACAGGGTTCACATGGTCATATCATAAAACATCACCCACCTGCAGTGGTGTTGCGAGCAGAGAAAAAGAAAAACATTATAAAGGATTATAAGCCTTTTAACGAGAATTATAATTTTACTAACCCTTAATAAGAAATCAAGAATGAAAATGAAAAGCTCAAAAGATGAACAGCTATAATATATCAATTTGAAAACAATTCATAAAATGTGTTATTTGCAAGGCAAATGCCATTAAACATTTTGAGGTCATGAGTTCCAGACTAATTTATTTTCAGGTAAAGTGGGCTGTCCCTAACTTAATTTATTCTAAAATAATTCTGCATCTTGATTAGAAATTTTAAAAACTCTTTGTTTATTAACACGCAGTATTCCTTTATATTAAAAACAATTCAAAAAAGTAATTTTATTCATCAAATGTATGTTTTAAAAACCCCCAAAAACAAATAAGGGGAATGTTCAAAACACAAACGTTTACTCAGTTAATGAGTAAAATGCAGAACAATTGAACAAATGTGTGTTAAGTAGGGATGTAACGATATTGTAAATACCGTGGTACCGCAATATAAATTTTTTTCGATAATACCGTGGTCGCGTGACTCAATAAAATGATAGGTCTTCTGAGAAATGTTTGCTCAAGCTAATGGAGCGAACGGGAGGTAGGAATTCCCATCAGCCCAGGTGTGCCCATCATTCTTTGCGGTCTGTTGTCAATCAATGTTGCCAACTTAGCGACTTTGTCTCTATATTTAGCGACTATTCAGACCTACTTGGCGACATTTTTCCCTAAAAGCGACAAGGGACAAATCTAGAGACTTCTTGGACAAACCTCAGCAAGTGTCCGGTACAGCCGCGCTAGCGCGAGTCCTTGTTTTCTCGGCATGCACACACTTCTCTCTGCGTCTGTTCTGTTCAGCGAGAGACTGAGAGGAGCAGGGTTTTCAGTTAAAATAGATATTATGTTGCTTCTAACTCTATTTTACATGCAAATATAGCCAAAATCACATAAATATAAATATATATTTATGTTATAAATATAATTATATTATAAATATAATTATATAATTATAAAATTATAAATGATTATAAATAAGGATTTTAATCTAGATTAACATCTTATAAGGTAGAGCTAGTTCAGTAGGCCTTATAATGGCGTGCATTTCAGTCACCATTTCATATTCATTCCGTTTTTCTGACAACAGAAACCATTAAAAATATCAGTGAAAACAGTTATATTGAGAATTAGG
>JAUMHQ010000076.1:6614057-6637479 GCA_032361165.1 Enteromius paludinosus | reverse complement strand
TATATAATATTTTTTTATATATTTACATGTGCAAATTTATATTCAAATAATTTTTATACTATGCAAATTATTTTAATCTATAAACAATATATTTTTCTTAAATATTTACATGCACGTGTGTGCATTTATATTAGAATACACAGTACACACAAATGTTATGTAAAATAATGTTTTATGTTTTAGTTTTTTATGCTATGTTTTTTGTTGTTGTTTTTTGATGCCGATTAATAATTTCATAGCACTATTACACAAACCATTTGTTGTTTGAAAGTCAAAGGTGTGTTCAGCTTTAAGAAAATCCATTTTTGATATTCTTGCTTGACTTAAGTTTCCGCACCTTCAAAACACAACAGAGGAAGCTTTGACGGACAGGAATGTATAAGATTACATTCCTGTCCGTCAAAGATTCTCTGCTGTGTCACTCCCTCAGAAGACAATTGTTATGTGCCATAATACGTGTTCAGTTGACTGTTAGGGTGCAGGGAGCATTTACATACAACTGCATCACATCATGTGCCTAATCTGTTTCTCTCTGTCTTCCCTGCAGGTTATCCCTTTGCACTGGTGTACCGGTGGTTTTTCTTTTATCAATCTGCAACAGTTGTTCATCTCTTCCACACATTCACCGGGCTGGCACTGGCCACGTTTAATTTCGGTGAGAGAAAGAAAGAAGCAGAGAGAGTGAACAACTGAAAGATCTGATATCTAGTGTCTTTAAAACTGTAACATGTTTAAATTAGCAACACACCACTGGCCATGATTTCATGCATGTCAGTCTTATGATCTACGATGGGGCTCGCCAACTAGCACTCAGCAGCCCACAGTTAGTGGCTGTTGGTCCATATTTAGACTGGAGCGTTTGTAGGGTATTTCAGCTCCCCTAGTTTCCCTAATCTTGAATTTGCTCTGCGATTGTGTTGAATTGTAGAAGGGCTGAGTATTCTCAAAATTCTGGCTCTTTTTTCTCAACAGTCAATTCCTCAAACATTCGTACATTTGTGCAACAGTTCAAAAAGCTTTCTTATTGAATATGAATGTTAAGATTTAGATTATGTAACATCGATTCTGTTTTAGATGTTTTTTTCCTTATGTGGTTGATTTTGTCAAAGATATGACCTCAACAGATATGTTGTTTCTCAGTTTCCTAATACGAAAACAGTGGCTCTAAAATACTATACTAACTGTTTAAGGTGTTTTGTTTTTGAAAGAAGTATCATATTCATCAAGGCTGTGTTAATTTGATCATACAAACACAGTAATATTGATTTAAATGATTTAAATGTGCTTTATCCCCTGTCAGATTTCCTCTGGCATAATTTGTCACTTGTTAAAAAGTCTACTGTTTAGAGTTCTGCTCTGTAAAGCTATTGACGGTTTAGTGTCCTTAAGAATAATGGAGGGGAAGTGAAGGGTATCCTGAATAACTGCTCTGCAGTCTGCGGTAATGATTTCCTAGTGACTGTGGCTTTGACATACAGAAGATTGTGACAGAGAGCCATGAGGTTTTGTTGCCATGGCGATAACCCCTGGCGTTAAGAATGTAGTTAATGAGAATATGAGTGGCAGGTTGAAAAGCAAGCTAATGTAAACCGATGAGTGTTGTTTTGGGAAATGTGACGATTAACTTGTGCTTATATTCTGTGTATTTGGTTTCTTTTGCTGCGTTCGGATCTAACAGCAGGTCTGTCTCTCTTTATTGTGATTCTTTTATTGCATCAATCTCTCTGACTTGTACAATTTTTTTTGCTTTTTGTTATTTTCAAAGGGATAGTTCAGCCTGAAATGACAGTATTCGCTTTCTCAGCATCTTTTATTTAAACTGGGAAACTGGGTCTCACAGACTTCAAAATATATAGTCCATATAACTTGTGCACTACACAATCACACAGTTTGTCTATAGTTTTTCCCCTCATAATCTTGCCTTCATTTTTTCATTGCACTACAGTGTTCCAAAAAAGTCATAAACACTTCAGAAATACAACATCAAACATCATTGGTGTCTTACGAGTGAATCTAATTAATGTTAAAGATGCTGTATTTGATTTGTCCGTGAATACATTTGCAATTTTAATCTGCGCCTTGCAGAAAACTGTTTGTATGGTTTCACAAAACATAGAATACAGTGCACGTTTATAGACTTGGAAAATATCACTCTTATTATAATTTGATGCATTTACTCATTCAGTTTCATATTTGGAAACGAGTGACCTTCAAAAAGGTCATTACTCATTCAATAAAGAAAATACCTACTTTTGTGTTCCACAGAAGAGAGAAAATCACAGTGGTTTGAAATGATGTCAGGCTGAGTGAATGTAACAGAACTATCATTTTGGCTGAAGTATTCCGTTTCATTTTGATTCTTTGTAATGTTAGCGTAATATTGTTTTGTCATGGTCAGGTAGCACTGGAATGCAATAACACCATCTCTCCATGTCCTTCTCTCAGGGTCTCAGGTCTATCATTCCTTCTTATGCGTAGTCATTCAGTTCTTGTTGCTGAGGCTGATGGGAAGGACAGTCACATGTGTTTTGAGTAGCTTTATCTTTCAGATGGTGAGACAACACACACGCACACACATACATAATATCTCTATATCTGTTCTTGCACCCTTGACATGATCTCAAGCTCTTATCAGTAGCCTATTGGATCATGTATATAACCCGCAGGTAAAAACATGCTTAGCTAATACTTCATGACTTTTTTTATTACTCTTATGTAGACTTGCCGTACAGCCCACTGCCATGAAAAAGGTTACATTAATATGTCAGGGTCACGCTGACCCCCGTATAGAACTTGATTAAGTTAACATGCTGAGGTTTTCTGACTGGTGCTATTTTGGTTTCTGTTATTGTGTTTTTGCTAAGGTCGAATTGACCCAAGCTGTGGTTAAGATCTGAAAATATGTCAAGTTAATTATGAAGTTACCTTTAGGGTCGCTTTGACCCCAGATATTAAAACAGTGAAGTCAATCGCAGGGTGTTTTTTGTGTTTTTGTTTGGCAGATATATCTTTTGATGGGTTATTACTACACAGCTACAGATGAGTATGATATCAAGTGGACCATGCCTCACTGTGTCCTCACGCTCAAACTCATCGGTAGGATGCCTGCTTTTTATTCCAGTATCTTCCTCATCTGTTGCTACTCCAAATTTATAAATATTTCACAAATGAATTATTTTAAATGTTTTATTAAGGCACTGAACTTAAATCAACTTCTGGTTACAAATACAAACTACGTTGGAACAATAATGGCCGTGTCGTGGGAATCATAGATTAAGATAAAATTAACAAACTAAAAATAAAAAAAATCTGTGTCTCAATATTGGCAGATAACTACAATGAACAATAAGTATGCTAAAATGTATTTGAAATACATTTATCCCATGCTAAGTATACTACAAATACATTTACATATATATGTACTTAATATAAATATTTAATTGTACTTTTGGTATACTAAACTGGTAAACTTAAAGCAGTTTTGTTAATTTAATTAGTTACTACTTATGTAGACTGTTAAACAATCATATACAACAATACAATAGCGCATTTAGCATCGAAATTTAAAGTCTAACCTTAAAATCGCCCTTCTCACTCAGACTGTTCTCATGAGTGCGGATCATGATCTCAAAAACTATACTTATAAAATATAACATAAATGTATTTAACATATATCCCTTTTTTTACAAGGGAACTGATATGCGATATGTTTTGCATATCAGGGACCTAGAAGAAAACCATACCATTGCCTTAGTACACGTGTTCAAAACCATCTGATATTTCATACTGCCTGATTAGAGATTGCATTTAACTTTGAGTTTTTCACTATACTGTAGTTTTCCAGATGTATTATCACTTAAACATATGTCTCATGTCATGCCAGCACTGATGATGATTTAAATTTTTTTTTCTCATTGCAGGTTTAGCGTTTGATTACTATGACGGTGGAAAAGAACAAGTGAGTGTGACTTTATTAGCCGTCATACCTTTGCTGTGTTTGTTCATCTGTCATCCTCCTATCATTATCTCATTACTTTTTCTCTTCCTGCGTCAACTCTTTGCATTTTTATGCATGATTTAAGCAAAAGGAACCACAGAGTATCTTCTTCAGTTCTGGTAAATGGCCATTATGGATCAGTGTAATGATGCCTGGCAAGGAGAAGTGTAGTGAAAGTTATCTGTTAGTACTATACTGCAGTCAGCTCATCTCTGGCTCAGATGAAATGCCCTTGTCTAAATATTAATAGTAGCTGTGGCTCGGCACAGTTAGGCTTCTTCATGTGATTTTGTGTAAGCGGTTATATCGCTGTTGATCTCTTCCTCCGTGTCAGTTACTGTAGCCACCCTAGAAAGCGGTTTCTTACTCCGCTTAAAACCAGTGTTTTATTGATGGTGTAAAGATCACTGGATGACTGATAATAGACCTGTACAAAGAAGAAACGTGATATTGTCATTTACTGCAGTGGTCTCAAACTCAATGCCAATACTCTGCAGAGTTCAGCTCTAAGAAACTTCCGCAGTGGCTCTCCAGGAGTTGAGACCAATGACTTAGTGCAAAAAACCTTGAATGAAAGAGCAAAACAATGTTGGGTCACATACTGTATATTAGGTAGCCTTAACTACTATGTACTTGATTCAAAGAAATAAGAACAATGTACTTATTGTGCTCATTTTGTATTGCAAAACACTATTGAGGAGGGATGCAGGTAAGGTCAGGGACAAGTTTGGTGGTGTGGGTTGGTTTAAGGGTGCGTTGAGGTATAATGGATGTATCAACAGTGTAATTAAAGAAATGAATTACAGATGTAATTACATATAGGGTTTTTTAAATCCATGTACCGAATTATTAATTTAAATCAAAGTACACAGTAGTTAAGGCCATCTAATATAAAGTGGGACCCAATGTTGCACTTTTTCTCCAAAATATTTTTTATGTTTCACTAAATCACTTGATGCTGATCTCAGGACCAGGTATAAACAGGTTTATACACTCTGCTTTGTTCACTAGAATGACTATAGCACCTTCGAAATTGAAAGCATTTTGCCTGTGATGAATCACACTTCTTTGCATAACTAGTTCTGGAGAACAAACTGTCTGAATTGCACTACTGTACAAAGGTTTGAGGTCAGTTGGATTTTTTTTTTTTTTTTTAAAGGAAATACTTTTATGCTGCAAGGATGCAAAGGAAAGATCTCGTATTAAGATGTAATACGAGAGGTTTTTCCCCTGCACATACAGCAACGCAACTGACACCTTTAGTGCTAGGAAATGAAGTAAGACTTTGTAGAAATAAGTACATGTGACAAAAGAAAACAAAAATAACTTGCACCATGGTACCGATTATTGTTTTTCTTTCTAGGCCTTGAACGTGTCGGTTTTGTTGCTCTCTATGGAGGGTCAAAAAGCTCTCATATTTCAAAAATATGTTAATTTGTGTTCTGAAGATGAACCAAGGTTTTTACAGTTTTAGAACAACATGTAGGTGAGGATTTCTATTTAAAAATGGTATTTATCAAAACATCCTAAAGAAATGTTTCCAAAAAATATTAAGTAGAACAGTTTTCAACATTGATGATAAGGAGCTTTATTTTTTCTTGGGCAACAAATCTGCATTTTAGAAGGATTTCTGAAGGACCGTGTGACATTGAAGTAATGATGCTGAAAATTCTGATTTGCCTTCACATGAATAAATTACTTTTTAAAATCTTTCAAACTAGAAAACTGGTATGATAAAGTGTAATAATATTTCACAATATTACAGTTTTTACTGTTTTTTGATAGAAATAAATGCTGCCTTAGTAAGCATTATAGACTTCTTCTTTCAGAAACAACAACAATTAATAATTTATGTTCATATTTGATTTATATATCTCTTTTCTTTTTATTTTGATCTTCTACAGCCAGTTCTAATTTCCTAGCCCCTCTCTTTTAATTAATTGACTCATTTTCTTTTTCTAACTTTCTTAGTCTCAGCTGAGCGCAGACCAGAAGAAGTCTGCCCTCCGCATTACGCCGTCTTTGTTGGAGGTCTTTGGTTTCTCATACTTCTATGGAGGCTTCCTGGTAGGGCCTCAGTTCACGCTGCGAAACTACCAGCTCCTGGTGTCTCGAGAGATGTCCGATGTCCCAGGACAACCACCCAATAGGTGAGTGCACACAGCTCAGTCAGATTCTGCCAAACCAATGGTTTTACCCTGTTGTATTGCAAATTTATAAAAGGTTAAACACCTTTTTAAAGGTAGCCTTTTGTTAGTTCCTGAACATCTTTCAGGTTTCCCAAGATAAGTGTGAATGTCAACCTCAAGGTTCAGCCTTGCCTTTTGTTTTAGAGTTTCTATAGTAGTATAGTATAAGACTTGTATGCTAAATAAGATCAAGATTGGGAAAAGGGCTGTTCTTTGTTTCATTTGTCTCCACCTCTTTGTACTCCTCCTTGAAAATGTATGTAAACCACAATGTAACACTGCCTTAGTTAGACAAGAGTTAGAGATGAGTCAGACAATTTAGCCGATTGAGATGAGTCAGAAGACTTTGACGACTACAGCGCTACGAAGTGAGATTTCGGAATAAAGAGAAAATTCTGCTTCAAAGATATCCAAACGTCTCCTGGTCTCTTGGAAAAAGTTCACAACAATTTTGGTGCCGTGACCCGGATGGAGTTTCTTACCTAAATCCAGACTGAAACTTCAAGCTCAACAAAAGATTTGTCTTCGTTCCAGATCAAAGCTTGCTGTACAACCAAGGCTTGGTGAGTGTAACTCTATGCAAAAGAGCCTATAATGGTACGTTCACACCAGACGCGAATGCAAAGCGTTAAGCGCAAGTGATTTACATGGTCAATGCAAAGACGCGATTAGACATCCTGCAGCACGATTAAGCGGTGTGAAACGCTCAAGTTGAAATTCTGAACTTTGGTGAAAATTTGCACCGCATTAAGCAGGAGCTTGCTCTAGTAGTGACGTCATTACTAGCAAATCTTCATACTTTAATAGAAACAGGAATAAAAAGGAAATAAACACTAGATTCATTAAACCAAAATTTGCCTATTAGATATACTCGAAACAAATTTTACCTCCTGTTTAACCACTACAGAGACTGGAACTGCCTGTCAGAAGCCCCTCCCATGATGCAAATTCATGTTTGCTGTGAAGCGAATTTCACGCGCGAATGAAGCGAGTAAACTCAAAATCTTTAAGCGTCCAACTACGCGCGAATAGCGCCATTTATTCGCAAGTCGCGTCTGGTGTGAACTGTCTGGTGTGAACATTGATGTCTGCAATGACTGAAGTTGTGTTAGAGGATGAAGGAGAAATGAGTCTTGATTGTGTTACGCTTACATACACATTCAGGTGAAGTAGCAGAAACTTCCCTTGACAATTCAGTAATGGAGTTGTTTGTTGATGGTTCCGCTCAAGTTATTGAAGGTAACAGACGAGCAGGTTATGCAGTATCTTCCACCACTGAAGTGATAGCATCAGGTCGTCTTCCAGATCATTTTTCAGCTCAAGCTGCAGAACTAGTGGCTTTAACTAGAGCGTCAGGATCAGTTGCAGATATCTACACTGATTCCAGATATTCTTTTGAGGTTGTTCATGATTTTGGCATAATTTGGTTACTTCAGTTTCTAACTTCTGCTGGATGGATCCCCCATTAAGCATGCTGGGTTAGTGAAAGATGTAATGTTTGCCATGAAACTTCTAAAGAAATTAAAAAGTGAAAGCACATATCATAGCTAAAACTGTAAGAATACTAACTATGGAAGCTAAAGGTAATGCTCTTGCTTGGCTTGTTCATATGCAAATGTACAGATGTGTTCAGGTATTACAGCACAGAAGACACTTCTGCCTCCTGAATCAATCATTGATCTGTACAAAGACGTTCAACTATATGAAACATGGACATGGTTAGACAACAGTGGATTCATCTGGTTTGCTGAATCAAAGGAGGAAAGTGCATTGCTTCTGAATCACTGCGGTCATATTTGGCTCAACAAATACACAATTTGGGTCACAGTGGTCCAGCAACAATGAGTCACAGGTTCCTCAAATCAATGGTGGAATCCAACATTCAGAAATGTAGCAACTGAAACAGTCAAGAGATGTGTTACATGTCAAAAAAACAATTATGTACCAGCAGCAACTACAGCAGCAATACATACCTCCACCAGAACAATTTAGTCATCTGCAAGTCGATTACATATCATTGCCTCCTTGTAAGGGAAAAATTTTGGGCACCACAACAAAAACAATCTTCGGTAAAACAATCGGCAAGGAGAGGTGGTGTTTAAAGTGCGTTAAACCCCACCTCTTCTTGCCGATTGGTTGGCCGAAGTTTGTTTTTGATTTGGTGTATGTCCTGCACACCTATGTTTTGCAAGATCGCATAGAGTACCTTTAAGTCGAATCTACACTGCCCCTACGGGCCACAAGCGTCAGGACCGGTTGAACGGGCAAACAGAACAATTAAAACCATGGGTAGTACCATGGGTCAACACTTTGACAGCTGTACTATGTAGCATGGGAGCGTCACCTAACTAATCAGTAGGTCTAAGTCCTCATGAGATGCCAGGGGTGATTAATCTTAAAAATGCTGATGTACACATTGCCTCAGATGTCCTGACTAGTACAGAACAGTACAGTACAGAGTTCCAGAGAAAGAGTTCAGTTGTGTTGGCAGAATCCAGCAGAAGGTAGACACACAATCATCCCAGGTCAGTGGGTCATGATAAAGTCTTATAGAAACAAACCATTAGAGCCGAAGTGGCATGGATGATGTTGATTACATCAGCTGCAATTTTGTGTCAGGGAAGGAAAATTTGGACCCATGTGTCACACTGTAAAGTTGTTCCTCCACCTACAGGGATAGGATAGGACACACAGACCAGTGAGGAGCCCAGAGAAGAACCGAAGGCACCAGGCTTTTGGGGACTACCTCTGCGGTGAAGATATCCATATAGGCCCTCCCCATTCATTAGTCCAACCTCACCTCACTGTTCTTTAGGTGTTAAAAAATTAAGAACTAGGGAAAGAAGGAACAACGAAACTAGACTCATATTGAACAGAGGATAGAACTTTAATGTTTGCAGTTTTTTTTACAACAAATACTGCTCTGTCGTCTTTTGTTTTCTTTCTTACTCTGTGCAGATACCCCTTGATGGCTGTCCCGAGACCCATACACATCGACACCTGTTTATCAAGCTTTAAAGAACTTTAAAGAACTAAAGACTGCTGAGCCAACTGTCACAGAAGACAGAACATTAAAAAAAACACAACTCAGAATCACACAAAAGAACTTCAGTAATCCATCAATATGATCAAGATTGCTGTTTTAATAATCATCATTAACTTTGCACAAACTACAGAAACAACATATTCGTAGAACAGATGAATAGGTCAAGAAACGTCTTGTTTGCTGGAAAGATTGTTTGCATGCCACACCCACCTTCAGTAAAAGCAGGACGGACTATACAGCAGAAGTACATGCCACAACATCACATCTCTTCCAACTTCTCCGTGTTGCATTCCTGAAGTACCATCCTGCAACCTAACTTCAGCTACCTACTTATGACAGACCTACTCTTGCCCATGATTTCTGCTTGGTGCATGGAAAATGATGCGCCAGTCTCGACTCCATTGGGTGAAATTCCTCATGAACTTTGTGATCCAAATGAGAACAAAATCCCATGTGGACATTACTCCATCAGCAGGAAGAAAGGAAAAGGACTTAGAAGTTTGTATCCACAGGACATCATCTCTCCCAAGATTCTTCTCAGTAAATCAGTGGTGTAGGATTCCTCCACCGACTGGCACTTTCTGGTTCTGTGGAACTTCTGAACATCCTACCTAGCCAATTCAATGGCAGGTGTACCTTGGTTTCTGTTCTACCGGCTATCCGAGAAAATACTCGCTCCTCCCCAAGCTCTCCACATTTACTAAATTAAGCTCCAGCCACAAACAAAGAAGATGGCTGCATTCCTGGACTGGTGGTCAAGAACTCTTGGAGTCTTAATCTCGTTTTATGGTGTCATACCGGCCCAGGGTCAAGTCAGAAGCTTATCAAATTCTGTACAGAAATTAGCTAATGATACAGCTTTGGCCCTAGGTAACATCACGGACACTCTCGCTTCACACAAGATAATGATCTTACAGAACAGAGTGGCCTTGGATTAAATTTGGAGCCTGCACCAAAATCGGCCCTGAATGCTGCACACTTGCAGAACTTGAACAAAATCCAACAAGATGTTTTTGATCTTTCAACAAAACTACATCTAATAACTGAAGATAATTCTTCATGGTTCGGATACCTGTTAGGTAAACCCTGGCAACCTGGGAAATAGCAATTCTGCATCCACAGTATGAAGTGTTTCATTCAACACATGACACATGCCCATCACAAGGAACTGACAGCTCCAACCAGAAAAGACTATTACCCATAAGAACTCCACAGACCATAGAAGCATGGTTGTTTCTGTGTCAGCATGAATGTCTAAATTTGTATTTACAAGTTTTTCAGAATTGTTGTATTACAAATATAAAAGGTTAAACACAGTTTCCCATATATCAGTATAAACTGAAAAAGTCAAGTATTTTGTGATTTACATTCTAAGAACAGGAAGGTGAGACTCTGAGACAGTAGCCTTTTGTTAGTTCCTGAACATCTGTCAGGTTTCCCAAGTGTGAATGCTAATCTCAAGATTCTCTGTACTCCTCCTCAAAAATGTATAGAATGTATAAATGTCAGACGACTACAGCGCTACGAAGAGAGATTTCAGAATAAAGAGAAATTTCTGCTTCAAAGATATCCAAACGTCTCCTGGTCTCTTTGAAAAAGTTCACAACAACCTCCTTCAACTAAACGGTTGTTTCTTGCCATTTAGTGGCAATTTTTGATTCAAAGTGATTTGTAGGATTAATTTCTTCTTTACAAGGACAGTTCCTGTCTTGTGACTTACTTGCTCTAGGGCACCATGAAAAAGAGCACGTCTTAGTTACTCACTTGGTCTTGCAACATACCTAATCTTTTTTTATCTATGAAGCTATAGATATTCATATAGGCACCGGATGCTCTGATGTTATCGGCTGGCTACACTATTTGCCCTAGAGTTAAAAAATCTGATTACAAAGGAGATGTATTTCTCAAATAAGTTTTCTTTCTGTGGAAAATGAACAGTCTGTATTTTGTTGTTTATATGTGAATTGCAGCAGTGCATAATGCATTAAATCTTGTGGAAGATAAATGATTACAAATGCATGAAAAGTCAATCAAAATGCAGACAGTTTTTGACACGCTTATCCAGGCATTATTTTTATTAATTACATCCATGAATGTGAGCACAGGGAAACATACAGAGGACTGGGAAACCATTCACATAAAAAATAACAGTATTGGCTCCCATTTTTAGGCTCATTTACAGAATGTTTTCTCTTTTTCTCAACTTTTTTGCATTGCTGGCTCACATATCATGACTCCGGTTGTCACTGTTGCTGGAGATTGAAAATCTACCAAATGTTAATCACACATGCAAGTTTAGGCAGGATTGTTTTGACAAATGAACCAGTACTATTTAGACTGTCAATTACCCATTTAATCTAACAAATGTTTCCTCCTCTTGCAGTGTGATTCCAGCAATGAAACGATTTGGTGTAGGTCTGATCACACTAGCAATCTTTGCGATAGGTGGGCCTCACTACTCGGATAGCTACTACTTAACAGATGAGTTTGAGGTAAGTGAATCAGTGGATTGAGTCGCAAAGTCATCAGCCTTGTACCTGAGTTTTATGAGCTGCCATTTGTTTTTGTTCTGGGATCTTTTCATTGTCATAACGAGTGCTCTCAATCAGACCGGGAGCTTGTCTGTCAGTCTTGGCACCTGTTAATATATCCTTGGAAATGGAAAAGAGTTGCTGCAAGTCAAATAACTGCATTTTGACTTCTGTGGAGGAGGGTGTTCAAATGAGCTCACACAAAGAGTGAAAAATGTTGATTCATTGTTAGCAGAGTTCATATTTAACCCGCACTCATTTGTTTGAATTTAATCTGTTTAGCTCATCAAATGTCAGTTAAAACATTTCAGCAATCGTTCAAGCAGTGAGCCAAAACTCTAGCTTATACTGCCTGTTACTGTACATGCCTATAGATTGTGTGACTCAAGTAGTCTTGTCTTGTGTGGGATCTAATCGTGTGTGGGAACGTTTCACTACAAACATTTCGTGCAAACACTGTGATAGAACCACAGTCATAAGAAATGCACTTTACTCTCATTGCATGTTGTAATTTGGTATATTTTCTAAACCCTTCAATAAAGTTTTATTGGACATTATCACAATTTAAATTGTTTATACTTTTCTAAACCTTTATTGATTTAATACTGCTCATTAGAAAACCAATGCTGTCAACAAGGTATATTTCTTCCAAATAATATTTTAATTTCTTTTTACTTTTGTACAAGGAGAATGCCATTTAATTATTTGCTATAATTAATTGTTTTTTTAAATCATATGTAAAAAAAAATTTTACTACAATTTTTATTCCATTTACACAGTAATATCACATTATTAACATCACGCTTAGAAAATCGCCTCTTTTATTTCGTGTCACCGATCTTACTCGTGTAGCTAGTCACGTCTTTAGTCTTTAAATAGGGACAACATGGAAGTGTTAAGTGGTTTTTGAATTTATCCCTGTTTGGATCCTAAGGAATAAATGGAGCTAAGCTAAATGCTAACATAATGTTTCCAATTCTATGTTGAGGGAAGAAGCGTTTTTCTTTAAGAAGTGGATAATTGTATTTGATTGCTAATTCTTTACTTAAGAGAATAATGTTCTCAAAAATAATTTTAAATAACTTTAAGTGGATAACTGCCAATTAGTCTTCAATCCACAAAAAATAGAATTAATTAAATGGCTTGTTTCTAGTGAATTATTGCGAGTAAACACTAACTACACATACTACGTAATAAGGCTAGGGGTGTGTAACAATGTTTGGCCCGATTATGTGTAATCACTCTAGCAGCGCACACACATACTCAGATAGAGGCCACATTCACACTAGAAACGAAAATAAAAAGAAAAGAAGGCATTGGACCACTCATTCTAGAGTAAATCTGTTTAAATGTAACTTTTCAAAAAACGTGGTGAATTCAAAAACAACACTGAGTGATATCAAGTCAGTTGCTTATGATTATAAAGGTAGCCTAGTCTTCGGCAAAAAGCATCATGCATTCAGATAAACACCAAATCCTGTCATTTTCTTCTTAAGAAAAAAACAATATTCTTGAGTAAATATTTAGGAAGATTCCTATGAGCTATAAAACTGCATTCTGAAGATTATTGTGAGTCAGGACCCAGGACGTCAGATAAAATGAGAACATGCTATATTTGGAAAAATTAAATACTCGCCTTTTCATAATTCATCAGAAGTGATTCATTTGTTTTTATCCTTTTGTTTTAATCTGTGATTCAGGCACATCCATTCTGGTACAAATGTGTGTACATCCTATTGTGGGTGAAAATAAACCTGTATAAGTACATCAGCTGCTGGGTAATCACGGTGAGTAAACAGCACAACCACAGTCCCCCGTTAAGAGCAGACATGCAGTAATTGAGAGTCATTACATTTCATGCTGTGAACTCTGTCAATGCACCTTCATTATCTTCTTGGAGTGGTGTTAGCTGTGTAACAAGGCAATTACAAACAAAACGTGGCCCTCTTTTTCTAGTTAAGAATGTGAATCTGACTAGAAGTGCAAATCTAGTCATACCTGTTGAGCTTGAGGGGACGTTGAACAGGTTTTTAGGCTGTCTATAGATTGTGATTTGTAGGTGTGTTTGCATTATTTTGATTGTTTGGAATCAAAGCTTTTTCTTTGTCCTAGAATGTTTCTTGTGACCCAAACAAGTCATATCTATTTATCTACTGTGTCTTTAAAAATCTCTTGTAAGATTTATGTAACATGTTACTGGAAGCAGGTTTTTTTAATCTCTCTCATATATTTACATTTTTATATTTATACTTAGGAAGGTGTGTGTATACTCTCCGGGCTGGGCTATAATGGGAAGAACGAAAAAGGGGAACACCAATGGGATGCCTGTGCAAATGTGAGGCTGTGGCTGTTTGAGACCACACCGCTCTTCACAGGAACCATCAATTCCTTCAACATCAACACAAATGCTTGGGTGGCCAGGTATACCCATGCTTTTTTCTTACTTTTACTTTTAAAGCCATATTTGAATGTGTGCGTTAATTAATTTTCTCTCAATTTCTCTTTTCTTTCCTTGATAAAGGCACGTGTTTAAGCGGCTGAAGTTTTTGGGTAACAAGTTGTTATCTCAAATGTTCACATTGTTATTCCTGGCGATCTGGCACGGCTTGCACTCAGGGTACCTCATCTGCTTCTCCTTGGAGTTCATCATAGTCAATGTGGAGAGACAGGTAACCATGGCAACATCGCTGTACCAGACTTGAGGCGTGAAGTTGTTTCGAATCAAGATGACTAAAGTCTTTGAATCACTAACTTTCATGCCAACCGACAGCAGATCTGAAAGTTTACAGCTTTGAAGACAGCGTTTCTGAGTTTAGTAACCATGTAATGGTACATGTATTCATGCTGGGAATTGTCAACATGTATTGAACATTCATAATTTTCTTCTGGGAAGTTCAGACAGTGAATGATGTTTTGGCGCTCTGTGAAGTGACAGCTATATAAACTAAGTGCGATCATATTTTCATAATTCTATTTTTTTTTTATGCAAATTAAACAGGAACGAACATATAATCGCACAATCAAAGTATAACATCCGGAAAGAACGCATTTACCTCAGTCATCAGTGTCCACAGCTTATCAGTTAAAGCAGAGAAATGAAGTCTAGAGAAGAGCATTTCACAATATTAGACTAGGCTGTTCTATACATGTTAGTGATGTCTTAATCTTGTAATTTAAATAAATCGTTTATGAAACAGGTTATGACAGTCACTTTGTAAACTATTATATTTCAGCAATAAGTAAAAATTGCAGCCTGTAATTTAGAAGTGAATTTAAAAACTGCATCGAGTGCAATTTACATGTTTACAAGTTTTTAATTTGAGTGTTGATTACAGTTTAGAAGTGTAGAACTGAAGCTGAGGTAGATTTTAGCTCTATAGAGTAAAAAATGTAATTCAAAACCGTCACAGTTGTACTCAACTGTGATGTCAAAACCGTGGTATGTACCGGAACGTCATGTTTGTGTACCGTTACACCCCTTAAATATACCTACACACACTTTCTTATTGCAAAGATTGTTGAAGTTTGCATTTAGTAAATACAGTGAAATAATGTTATTGGGACATATTTTTCCAATTTAAAAAAACCTAAAATGGTAATCATTTGTTGAATTATAAACATCTTTACTGTCACTTTACTGATCGATTGAATGCATTTTTATCTGAATACAAGCGTTAATTTCTTGGTGTTAAAAAGCCTTATTGACGCCAATTGAGGAGATTGATTGAGGTACAAAATTTTCATAGTTAGAAACAGATGGTGAGATTCAGCTGACAGTATGGTACTTAAGAATGGCAGTTGCAGTTGTTGCAAGTAGTTTGCTCTTACAGGTTTGCAGACAGCTGGGAGTATACGAGGAAGCATCTCACCCTTGCAGTCCTGTTTTGAAAATGACAAATAGTGCTCACGTCAGAAACTGTTAGACATCAGTAGACAAGTTGATGGAATATTTACAAATGACATTTCCTGTCTCCAGTCAAAACACGTTTTTTGATGAATGCTGATGGTAGAGCTTGATCATTAGCCTTCTCAGGGGAAAAAGAAAACAAGTTGAAATGTAATATTGTTCAGTGAACTCTGGCTCTGGGCGAGATTGAAACATTGTGTATGTTTACCCGCGGAGTGTTTTCACTTTATTTTTTTATGGGAACCGAGTGACAGGCTCATACAGGGAAATTGACAGAGGAGCAAAGCAAGAAACATTTATTAATCTAGGCTAATGTTAATGGACCCTTTTCACAGACTGTGACAGTGTTTTCCAGCATTGTAAATCTAGTAGTTCTTTATATTTTCACTTTAAAATGTCATTTACTTTTATAACACTAGAGTTTTTCTATCAGGGCAAATGAGAGCGCACGCAAAAATTAGTTTTAGTTTCTTTTACCATTATAGAGTTTTCCCAACAATGACATCTTACATTTCTTAGAACCCCGGAAATGTGAACAAGGTCCATTGTTCATTGTTTATTCAAGTTAACATGCTGTCAGACCAAGGCTCTAGAAAGAGGCTAAAAGTAATAAAACTGTTTTGTAAATATTTTTGCAGGCTCAGTCACTGGTGCGGGACAGTCCTTTGCTGACATCTATTGCTCAGAGTCACCTGTATCCATTTGTATATGTAGTACAACAGTTAGTTCACTGGCTCTTTATGGGATACCCTCTGGTGCCGTTCTGCCTCTTCACTTACGACAAGTGGCTTAAGGTTGGTTCTTATTCCTCAGGAGTTCGTTAATAATGGATGTTCTTGATCCTTACCTGTTGTATTTGCTGTTGTCATTTACATTTTGAATGTTTTTGTCTTCTAGGTTTACTCCTCTATATATTTCTGTGGTCACATCTTTTTCTTCATTGCTTTTCTCATCCTGCCATACCTCCGCAAGGTGTTCGTGCCTCGAAGACAAGGCAGTGAGAAAAAGGAGGATTAATTAAAATGGTAAATTTAGCATCTTTCTGTTCTCACTGTTTTTCTGAGTGCGAGTGTGTCACATTTATCATTTCTTATGGAATCTGTTCTGGCTCTTAATTACCAGTCGGAAACTCTGAATATTCTTTGGCCATTTTAAATAGTATTTATTTATAGTGATCGAATCTTAAAGATCACAGAAATCTTTCTAATATGTGACCCTGGACCACAAAACCTGTCATAATTAGCACGGGTATACTTGTGGCCATAACCAAACATGTACCGTTTGAGTCAAAATGATCTATTTTTCTTTTATCAATCAATCAATCGCTTTTATTTATACAGCGCTTTTAACAATACAGATTGTAGCAAAGCTCTGAACATTATCAAATAGGAGAACAGAGTGATGGTAATGTATAATGGCGAGATTAAACTGTTTATTTATTAAATGCAGAGACGGTCTCTGTAGCCAAAACGATTCTAATCACTAGAAGTTAGGTGTCCCCAACCGAGCAAGCCATACAATTTAACACAATAAATTTAATTATAGAAACAATTAAGTTTGCACTTATTTTGTGTAGTTTGGTTAAAGCTAAATATCTTAAAGTCTGCATAGTGCACATACTTGAAGTAGCAACGAGAGATATTCAGTTGCCGTGTGCTTTTTATGCTGAGGTTCTCGTGAACCCACACCTCACACCGTAATTATGGCTTTCGAACATGCATCTTCCCAGGAGGACTTATAAGCAGCATAATCATACTTCATTAGATCAAGACTGATGATTCAGTTAGGATCAGTGTGACCATGAGCCATTTAATTCCAGCAGGAAAAGTGTATCATCCCTCTGTCTCACAAAGCATTTCACTAGCTCTGCCGCAGTGTTTCGTTCAGGTCATCGTAGAACATCTGTTTATTTGTTTGCCACCTCTTTTTTTATTATATGAGAAGCAGATTCTTTAGCAGTCTCTTATTTAAAAGTGCGTAAGATGTGACTGTGAAGATGTAAAATGATCAGCTTTTTTCCTCTTTCTCTTACACAGGTTTGACTGAAGTGAACTGTGACTTTTAAAGAGCGCCTGAAGAAGACAAATTTTAAGGCCTTTAGTAATATATTACTATTTGCATACAGCACTGATGTATGTGTACAAATGTTAGTCCGTTGGAAAGTTCTTTGGGTGGACTGTAATGGGAAAAGGTTAAAAACTACAGAAACGCGAGCATTTCTGAGGTTCTATATTGGTTAAATAAGATTTACTGACATTTGGTGGCTGAAAATAATTAGACTGTGTCTGCTCATACCATTGCACTCGTTACTCAGTAATGATCTCATTTCCTGTTTCCTGTCTAATCAGTGAACTGACTTTGGCTATCACCGAGGTCACGTGTGCACTTTTTTTTTTTTTTTGAGGGGACACAGAGCACGCATTTTAAAGATGGAAACAAATGAGATGTTTTATTTTCCTTTGCTATGAATGTTTCCACCTCACTCATCCTAAAAAGACAAAAAGAATGAAATAGAAACGCAAGGGTGAACAGTGACTGAGCATTCGATGGCATTACAAATGAATGTTTTTCATTTTTTTCTTGTGACCAGACAACTTCTGATAGGGATTCTTTTTTTTTTAAGAGTGGGTTTTATGGTAACTACATTTTGTACAGCTTTTTTGACACTTTCATAAAAGGATCGTCATTCTGTCATCTCGTCCTCTCACTCCGTTTAACACTGTCTGTCCATCCGTCTGACCTTTTCTCCTTCACTCCATTGTCCGGCGAATCTTTTTGTCCAGTGTATTAGCACAAGTGAAACGGAAACCACAGTAACATCAACATTATTTACCAGAATCATGAATGTGATGGTAAATTTGTGTCAGTATTATTAAGAGCAGAGTATTTAAACTAGAAGTATTTTAGTAAACTGCACACCAATGGCACTATTAAAACTGCTGTGTTAAATCCTTAAAGTGTCTGTGCGTATTTCTCATCGCACATCAGGATCTGCTCTCAGTAATTCTTCCGCATATTTGCCTCCACATCTGTTTTGTATGACATGACATATTGAAGATCCTTGGCACAAATATACATGACTCTTCAGTGAGGGCTAAAACCTGCACCCAGATACAATCCAAGGGAGCAGAGGCTCACTGTAGCATCGAAGTTGTTTTATAATATTTATACATGTGGTTACATATTTTATGGATGTAAAAATTGTTTTTGGGACACAACTACTTCTGCCTTACTGCTACCAAATGTACAAAAAAAAACGTGTGAGTGTGAGAGAGAGAGAAAAAAACAACTACTTTTAAACAAAACCGTTTTTTGTAATACTCATTAAAAAATGCTGGATTTTAACAAAGCCGCCTCTGGTGTGGTTCTGGTATTTCTGAACTGTGGTGTCAGGGTTTTATATCCGTCTGCCGTGGGAACCGATATGACGTCATCTTGCAGTCTGGGCCCTAGAGCCGGGGCACAGATTGTGAAAGTGAGGAGTTCAAACGCTCTCACGAATGACATTCATTACAAACTCGAAGTGGGAAGTAAATGTGTGGTTTGACGATGAGTAGTAGTACACAACAGCATCCAGATGCTTCCCTCGAAGCCCAGATGTATCACACAGCCAGCCATCTCGCTGACTTAGGGACCTAAAACAGGATGAACGAATAGGTTTCCTACTATGAACAATGCTTCGGTAATTAATATTAAGTAGATTATGCTAAACTCGCTTGGTGGTTACATATAGAGACGATTTGGTTGTCGCATATGATCTATTCGTTATGTAAATACGCTTTCGTTCTCCAATGGACGCTGCCTAGGTAATGAATATTAATGAGCTTCGTTCCTACTGTCCAATGGCTGAGGGTTGGCTAATGAATATTAATGAGCGAGCCCTCGCCGCAGTAGGATTTGTAAATTCCCGTTTCACCGGGGGTGAGTCCTGAGAACGAGAGAGACGCAGTGTGGGCGGGTTAAGAAACTGCGAGAGGGAGGGGATATTACGCCGTCTTTTTTTCTCACGGCATCCGCCGAAAACGGGGGCATTGGTTTCTTCGTATCTAATCTTCAAATTCCAGTTTGGCTCCTTTCCGCAGTTCGAGTCGTTTCGGGAGGCACCGGAGGCCCCAGCGCTCCTCCTGCCGTTGCGTTCCGTGTGTCGGCGGGCATCAGGCTGTCATAGGTGTGAGTGTGTGACGGATGCTTAGAGGAGACTGAGCGGGGTACCATCTCACTCCTCACGGTAACGTATATTTGATCCCAAAATAATATTTATAACTCAATTCTTGCGCGTGACACAGGTGCTATGTCATCTAAACTGCTCTGTTTTTTTAATTATTACACGATATGGCGATTTTTGTATCGCTTGAATTCATTTACAGGCTTTAAAAATCGATTCGTGTTTGTCGCATATATGTGTGAGATGTACGAGTGAGCTATCACACCGGTCGTTTAAATAACGCTTTGTAAACACCAGTAGGTTTTATCACGTATCTGTCCGTCATCCAAGTTGGAATAGATTACTCTTTATATTTATACAAATACTAATGTAAGTAAAATACATAGACTACATTAATCTGTTCAGATCAGATGTTATTCGAGGACAAGCGTCATGATGAAACATTTGATATTCTGTTAACAAACCTGCCTATGAGCTACATTCGCGAGAATACATACCTGCATGCGCGTGTGAGCGAGGATGCGCAGACTTCTCAATTTCACGCGCACTCAATTCCCTTAATAGCAAGGTTTTATTGAGAGCTGGTTGTCACTGGTTAATACAGCAGGCTATATAATAGTCGACATACTGTATCTCAAATGGGAGCCAGACCTCCTCGGCCATACTAGGCCACGAAAACGATGTCAAGGGTATTGCATATCATATTCACATTTACCTATAGGCTATTTAATGTCTTAATGTTTACGTTTAAGGAATGCAGGCGAGGAAATATGTCTGTCTCTCAGTCTCTGTCTTTGCGCTTATCTGTTTCTCCTCTGTCCTCTATCTTAAACTGCTTCATATCAGGTTAATGCATGTTATTTCCCTCTGTCCTTCCCCTCCTTCCTCCCTCAGATGGCCAGAATGAGTTTTCTCTCCTTTCTCCTCTTTTGCTTGACTTCGGTTGCCCATGGCAACAAAGGTCAGTCTCCTCCATCCTTTTGAATGTTGATATTGAGCATTGTGTTGATGATTAAGTGCGAATGAGTGCATTAACATTTCTGTTCGCAGCTCTGGCACATACAGTTAATTAGAAACAGAAGCTCAGTCCGTTTTGCTGTATGTTAGGGGTGTTAAGCATGAAACCGTGTCAGTTAATAAATGTGTGCCTCCTTTATGAATGACAACAGTAGATTTTGTAGAGATCACAAAAGGTAGGCCGCGTCTCAAGGTGACATAGGAAGAAACAACATGATGAAGAAAGTGATGGAATAACAAAAGAGTGAATAGGTGATGGTGGGACAGCAAAATTTGGGGAAGGACAGAAAGGATGCTGATGTATATATGCTGTAGGATCTCTGGGAGAAAGAGAGGGGGAGTGAGAGGTCGACTCTTGTCCTTGAAGAAAAGGGTGAAAGCTTATCTATTCTCATCTCTGCTATTTTTAGACACGTGGGAAACCGGAGATGCTATATTTCTTAATTTGCGGGTATTGTTTCTCCGTGTGATCACAGACATGCCTTCATCTTTCTATCTATTCTCTGTCACAGCTGTTGTTCAAAATGCTCCGGTCAGTGTGGGGAAGCAGCACGTGTGATAAATGGAGTGAGATGCACAGCGTTGTCGCTCGGTCCGTAATCCGGGGAGTAATCCAGTGGTCTGATGCTCAGATTAATGTTATAGGGCTGAGTGAGGGATGAGAGGGAGGAACGCGGGTGTGGGTGGGTGGGAGAGAAAGGGATAGGTGGATAAATGGCAAAAAAAGACAGATGGACTTGAAATATGAGAGGGAGGTGGACGGCATGCAGCCACACATGGAAAAGATTGGTGCATTGAGTTTAGTGGTCAGCACGCTGTCTAGCAGTGTAGTAGGCTATCATATGACAAGAGATTTAATCGTTTTTATAAAACAAGTCTCAGTAACAAGGATATGGTTATGATTTTTGACGACATTTTTACTTGCACTAGGGCAAAATAATTCTTTTTTTAACTATATATATATATTTGAATATTTTTCCACATGAGTTGTTTAAATAAATGAATGTTTTCTACATTCATACTGGCATTTTATATATGAATATACACTATATATCGGGTTAGGATTTTTTTATGTTTATGAAAGAAGTATGTTATGCTCAGCAAATCTGCATTTTTTCCCAAATATATAGTAAAAACAGTAAGCAGTTTTCTATTTTAATAAATTTTAAAATGCCATTTATTCCTGTGATGGCTTACTGAAGTTCTCAGTGCAACATTCTGTATTCCTTTAGAAATCATTCTTTTTAATGTTTTTTTTTTTTTAGATAAATTTGGTGTGATTTTAGCCAGCTATATAACGTTGATCTTAGCGACAAGACAAAATACGCAGTAACAATGCAAAAATGCATCACCGAAAACCAATGTTTAAATTACAAGGCTTAAAAATTAAATGTGCAAGATAATGAATGTAAAAAATATAGTGGCAATGCAGCCCAAGCCAGAACAGCCAGTAGGCCAGCCTTATTGTTGAAGATTTCTAATTTTCAGAGTGTTTAATGAAGGTTTGCATGGTTCGGTCTTTCTCAGAGCGTTCTAAGAGAAGCTATCTGTCTGTTTTTGAGTGATAGGCGCAATATACCTCACTGTGTGCGATCAGGCCAAACATCTCTACACCTAATTACTCTGCAAAGCAGTGAGGCATGGTGTGCTGTGTGTGTGTGTTGGTGTGTTTGTGTTGTGTGTGTCCATCACACAGTTTAAGTCGATCCCCATATGGGTTTGTTTGTAACTTAATGTGCAAGTGTTATGCATATGTACAGCTGGCTGAACCATTGCACCATCTGCCGCTAACGTATTGTAGCACAACTTATTTTTTTTAATTTGTTGCAAATTCCTTTGGCTTGGACTGCTTGTGTTCGTCTTTGAACCTCTGCTCACTCCCCTTCATAATGACGTGTTATAAGCTGTTTGTTCTGAATCACAGCTTGTTCCTGTGGCTCTCACACCTGTCCCTTGCTTTTGTGATTGTTTTTTCTCAGCCAATAAGCACAAGCCATGGATCGAAACAGAGTACCAAGGGATCGTCATGGAAAACGACAACACTGTCCTCCTCAACCCACCTCTGTTCGCCCTGGATAAAGATGCACCGCTGCACTACGCAGGTAAAGATGCTGATGATGTCGCACCTTTATGTGTTAAGGTGCAAGCTCATTTGCTATTTCAGTATCAGTCTTTTCGATAAGAATCCACACAATAAGGAATTTGTGTGGAGGTGAAAGATTTTCCTATCAGGTTTAGATATTTGATAATTTGCTACTCTGAACAACAAAAGGCTTCTTGGTTTGTTAAATAACAGTACAATCTATTGAACGCACTCTACTACTATCTACTACTTTAATTTTTTTTTATTATTTAAATTAAATAATAGATGCTGGCTAAGGTCTAAAGACAAAAGTGACTATTATGTGTTAATGTGACCATATTTTTGTAGTCATGCTATAGTTATCAATTGTGCAGTTCACCCAAAAATGTAAATTAGGATGTGTTTTACTCACCATAGAATGCATTGAGAGAATATTTTAAATTGTTCTCTGATATGTACATAGAAGGTGTGTAGCTTAGGTAAGGGG
>JAUMHQ010000076.1:6588710-6613957 GCA_032361165.1 Enteromius paludinosus | reverse complement strand
CCCCTTACCTAAGCTACATACCTTCTATGTACATATCAGAACAATTTAAAATATTCTCTCAATGCATTCTATGGCACCTTTTAAGAACTAAAACTAGGACTTGGGTGCCTTCACATGTTTATTTAGACAGTGGGGGTCCTCGAAAGATTAAGAACCCCAAACCACTTCATTTCTGTCACTTCTATTAAAACATACCTTTCAATGACGATATTATATTCACTTGTAGATATCTCAAGGTGATAGTTGGATCCAGCTTGACGGTGTTTGGCCATGGCAATGCGGGAGTTAGTGGAGGCGGAATGCGGGGGAGCCAATCCCCTCATGAAACTGACTGGTCACATGACCCAAGAGGGAGGGGCTTGGAGACACAGATCGACACCCACTGTAAGTTACAGAACATTTTCTTCGTTGTAACCATGACAAAATATTTAGGGCCGGACTCACACGTCATTGTCTGTAATGCAAATACAGTGATTTGCATGGAATCTGTATTTCAAAGCTATGGCTATGATTTACTAGTTAATCAACTAAATGAATTAGTTGGCAACACAGAAAAAAATAAATATATTATTTGGAATATAGTAGTTAAATCATCCAAAAAAAAGAAAGTTAAATAATTCATAGATTGACTAATAGTTATTAGTTTCACCCGAAAAAAAAACAAACGAATAAATTAAAATAAATTAAATACAATTTGAAGCTTCTTTCCCTCATTTTCCCCCACAGATACCTCCTACTCCAATTGAAATAGCCACTGAAGAGGAGGTATGTGGTGTTTTGGATATTTTAATATTTCATAGACCTGATGAGTCAGTAGTCTGTGATCATATTTTCTGTTCTTCCTGTAATGTCGTCTTGTTGTTTTGAAATGCAGCTGGTCAATGAGTTTCTACAGGCCCCACAACGACCTCCTCACAGTTTTGATATGGGTCAACTGCTTGAGGAAATGCAGCAGATAGATCAACAGAGCTACAGACAGGCTCCACAGAGAGGTAGCCTGCTCAAAAACACACACAAGAGCCTGATTGCACACTTTCCCGTGTGCTGTAACTATACGTTTTCGTTTCTCAGCTCCTGATGTGGCTGCTCTGGCTCTGTCTGGAGATTGGGCGTCAGAGTTTCTGTCTAGTGCTGACTCCGCCGCTGCTTCTGGACAAGCTGGCCTGGATCCAGCTGATGCTGACTGGACCAGAGAATTCATTAATGAAGTGGCAGGTAAATATATGTTTAATGTGCTATTTTAGCAGATTTTATCAGCTTTTTCATTTTGGCTGCCATTAGGTTTACTAAAAATGCCGTTAGAAGCCATTGGATGTCATTAGGTAGAGCTGACGATTCTTCACTTGTCTTTGTCCAGCCATCTTTTCATTCTCAACTGCTTCACTATTTCTGTCGTCTTCTATTAAACCTCCACTATTCAGTTCCCTTCCTCCTGTCTTATAGACCCTGGCCGCTGGGCAGAGGAGTACCTGGAGCAATCGGAGGAGAAGTTATGGCTGGGAGATTTAGGAGAAAGAGAACAGGACAAAGAATGGTATTTATGTATCTTAAAATTATAACAATAGCCTCATCATAATAACAATAGACAATACTATTTGAAGTCAGTAACTTGATATTTTTAATGCTTTTATAGTCTCTTGTGCATTTATTTGAATAAAATGACAGTAATGGGAAAAGCTAGAACTTAATTGACAAAGACTGGAGTGTTTTTTGTTGTGTTTGTTTTGTTCCACAATTTGAAGATGCAGTAAAAGTCACAGTCACTTTATCCTTGCTTTAATTATCATTCTACCAGGACACAAGAATACCAGTCAGGTGAAGAACTACGGCAAACAGCGAATGAACTCCTTGCCAAAGTGGATGACCCTAAACTACAGAACACAGAGGTGAGAGGAAGAGGAGGGTCTAAGGGTTTACCTGTTCTTTGAGCTGCACCTGAAACACTTTAGTCACCATATGCAGAGATACAGTTAACTCGCATATAGATATTGCACCTAAAACACAAATTGTAAACAGATAGCTTCTAAATTAATACTCGGTATTAAAAAGATACTGAGTTTTGTGTTAATTTACTATGTTGCTTTTCCCCCGGCAAACAGGTATAATGAATTATATATACAGTATATATATATAGCAAGCAACCTAAATCTAAGAGTTGCAGTAACAGTGTTTTTGACAGTCCACATTGGTAAAATCACTGTTAAACTTGGCCTCTCATGACATATTGCTGTATTAAATGCAGCAACACAGACACTTCAATGTAATTTGATGAAAATATGTGTGACTAAAGTTTGCTCTGCTTTCACCAATGTCACATCACTGAATTGATCGGTCACAAGGGATCACTTGCACCCAAAATTGAAAGTTTGCTGACAATTTGCTCACCCTAGGCTGATGATACACAGGGTAACGTTTTGAGCAATGTTGCCGGGCAACTTTGGGAAATGTTGCTGTCAGCATGCAACCAGATGAGACCCAGGGCCCACGACTGATCGTAAATGTCCAGATAGAAATATGTTACCCTGTGTATCACCATCTGAGATGTAGCTGAGTTTGTTTCTTCATCGGAACAGATTTGGAGATTTTTAGCATCAGTGCAGTGAAAGGGTGATGTCAGAATGACAGACACCGCACCAATCCATTACTTCCATGTGACTCTAGTCTTTTAATTACTGTCTTAACAAGGACTTTCCAAGTCCTCTTGTCCTCTCATTGATATCCACTGGCAAATTTGTTTAGAACTATTTTGAACTTTTTGATCTATGCTCATTTCAAAACAATGATTACTTTTTTACTGGAGAAGGCAATATTAAGACTAAAGGACTGTTAATGTATTGTAGACACAAACATGGATTTGAAGGTTTAAAACCATCACAATGATCAGATTTTACTTCATAAGCTGTTAATTGATGGATTTGAGTCATCAATGTTTTTATCAGCTGATTGGACTCTCATTCTGATGGCACCCATTCACTGCAGATGATTAATTTGTCAGCAAGTGATGCAATGCTAAATTTCTTCAAATCTGTACTGATCAAGAAACAAACTCTTGTCATCTTGAATGGTGTAGGAATGGGTAAATTGTCATTTTTGGGTGAGTTATGCTTTTAAGCTCTCATGGGGATCTTTTTACATCCCAGTATGCGTAATACATGTTTAAGTGAATTTTTGACTTGTGGGAGATAATAAAGTGATGTGACATCGGTCTTGTTTCCATGAGCATTTCCTAACTTGCTCATATTTTTCTCTCTTTCATTTAACTCTGCTCATGCTTCATCATATAATTTGGGATACGTTATGCCTTTGGCAGTTATACCTTCCTCCTTGTGGTCTACTTGTGTCTGACCATAACTGTCAAGAAGAAACCACTAGCGGACTTGTGTGTGCGTGTGTGTGTGTGTGTGTTCAACGCCAATGTGTTTCCTGTTAGCAGTAGATGTGTAATAGCTGTTGTTGTTGTTGTTATTGTGTAGTTCCTGCGGTTCATTAGGCAGATTGGCGAGGGCAGTGTGACTGTGGAGGACAGAGCAGGAAAAGAGAACACTGATAAAGCACAGGCCAAGGAGGCACAGCACTGGGCCTCCAGCATTAACCAGGTACGAGCCCTTCCCAGCTCCTGCCATAGAGGAAATACTGTGAAGGGTGACACTGCAGCCCCTGAGCGGCCATCTTGGCTCTTCTCAAGCCGTAACTAAACAGCAGACACTGTGCGTTGTTGGGTTTAAAAGAATTACTCATGAGAAATACAGTCTTGAATAGATTTATTTGTTGTAGCAACTGGATTCTGTGTATATATATATAATATATATAGTATTACATTTGAGATTAAAATACATTTGGTTTGGGGTCAGTTTATATATATATAATATATATATATATATTATTAAATCAATACTCTTATTTACAAAAGATTCATACATTTTTTTTTTTATGTTACAACAAAATATTTATGTTTTAAAAGATTTTCGTAAAAGAAATCTTTCTGTTCATCGAAGAATCCCATAAAAAAATCACAATTTCCACCAAAAGATGAATAAAAACAACATTTTAACAACATTTATCATTACTAACAATAGGAAATGTTTCCTGAGGAGCAAAGCAGTATTTGAGAAAGTCCTTAGTCTTTAGTAATGTCTGCTGACAATTCAGCTGTGCCATCACAGGAATAAATGACAATTTCAAATGTATTTATTTATTATAAATGTATCTATGAGGTGTTATTTTAACTTGTAGTAGTATTTAAGAATATTACAGTTTTTAGTGAATTTGTGACTAAATAATTTTTGCCTTGTTGAGCATATAAGACTTTAAAAAAAGTATTAAAAACTTACTGACCTCAAACTTTTGAACTTTTAACTGTCAGTTAATTCTGACAAACATCATTCCATTTTGTTTGAATAGGTTTAGTATTTTTATAAACATTTTAAATAGACAATTAAAATAAAATAAAAATATTACAGTTTTACTAAGGTTTATTATAAAGCATTATGATGTAAAATTATGAAAAATATATTAAATTCTTACATTTTTTATATAGAAAAATAAGTCATTGAGTTCTCTCAACGGTCACCCTGTTCATATAAATTTGTTGGTGGTCTCAGACAGAGTCCACTGTAGCTCAAGCCAAGATTTTTTTTTAAAGGAAAAATCACAATCGTCCAGGACTAGGTCTACACTATGCTTGAATAATGGCCTCCATTTAAAAAATAATAATAATAATAATACAAATTATCCTATGTTTTGAACAAGAAATAATTTAATTGTGATATTTCCTTCTTCCTTTTGTCATGGTCGGTCATCATGACATATTTGAATCCCTTTGATCCTATTTTGGTGCCTTTTAACCTCCATCCATACCTAAATTTCCCTACTATCCTTAACAATCTCACACCAAACGCACCTCACACCTCTGTCCCATACTGGCTGCCCAGTTCCTGGAATCAGGGGAAGAGACTGTGCAAGTGGAAACTCAAGCGGGCAAAGAGAGGAATGACAAAATTAAAGCTAAACAGGCAGAGCAATGGGCTACTATCGTCAGGCAGGTAGGACCCTGATCACCTGGCAACAGTGATGCAGTAGTCCTGTGATTTCTGTTTTGTCTCTGATTTAGGCTTGTCATTTTCATTACGTTAACTAGCCCCTGCTGACCAAACCTTTTTTGCCTTAACGAGAGCAAACTGTTGCATTAATTTAATAGCGCTTTTAAGCTAATTATCGCTGCAAGACACCAGGCCTGTAGAGCTAATGCCCTGCTCACACTGCTTTTCATTTGTGCCCAGCTACTGAAACCACTTTGACTTCCGGCAGTAGTGAAGGTACACTAAGCATTGCTTGCTATTTTTAAAGTAGAGAGGAAAGGAAAGATGGATGAATGAGGGTGAGATTTTTTTATTCTTCTTCTTCTGTCGGTCTCCCAAACCCTCTTTTTCGTTTTCCATTACATCCTTTCTTTATTCCTCCACTCTCATTCATCACGGTTGGTGTTCTTTTTTTCCCTTCGGCTGAGAAGTGTTTAAGCATTTGCAGGCTCTGTGTTGTGTGCTCGAGGCTGCTAACAGCCTGGCATGTCTCTGTGCTCGTTAGGTTTCGGCAGACTCCGCAGAATCTTGGGTAGATGAATTCACTGCTTACGGGCCAGACTTCCAGCAGGCCAAAGCAGCGGTCGAGGTGAGACAGACTAAACACTTGCACATGTTTACACGAACTTCAGTATGATGTTACATTCACTGGTGCTCGTGTGCTGTGTGTGAGTTCAGAGTGATGTTGACTTCTGGGAGAAGCTCCAGCAGGAGTGGGAGGAAATGGCGAAGAGGGATGCTGAAGCTCACCCTTGGCTTTCTGATTTCGACCAGATGCTCAGCAGCTCTTATGACAAGGTATCTGGATGCTGTACATCTATGCCCACTTACAACACGGACGCTTCCACTTTAAGGGCTCTAGCCTGGACTTTATTACAGTTTATACAACAGATAGTTCTGCTTTGGCTTCATTTAGAGCTATTTTCATTGGCAGAGTAAAAAATCGAATTAAACAAAAACTACTGATTTATTGAACTGTTTAAAAGTAATGTCACACTTGCAAATCATGACGTTACCTGTGGACGATATTCAGAAGAACATGTTAAATGTTGCGTGCTCTATATTCTGTCAAAATATTAATCATGATTATTACACGGCTCTCTGGAATGCTTGATTGGTCAGTTGAGACATTTGCAGGTTCGTTCTTTTCGAATAATAACGGCTCCAAAGTAATAACGCATAGCCGGTACTGCTTGTATGTTTAAAATCCCTCCGCGCCAACAAAGACTACCGTTTGGCGCCATCTTGTGACAAACACTGGACAACCACAATTAACAATGGAAAATGTTCCTATTAATAATTAATATTACTCACATGTAGATGTTATATATTGTCTCGCCAACGTTTGAATGTTAGT
Organism: Enteromius paludinosus; assembly: GCA_032361165.1. NCBI lineage: Eukaryota > Metazoa > Chordata > Actinopteri > Cypriniformes > Cyprinidae > Enteromius > Enteromius paludinosus. The sequence continues at coordinate 6,607,522 of JAUMHQ010000076.1, read as the reverse complement.
CACGTGGTACTATATCGTTTCGCAGAAGGATGAAAATGTTAATTTAAAGCAAATATGCCAATAAAATGTTTCAAATTCATATTCATGTCCAGTTTTTTTCACCAGTAGTTACTCCAGTCCTTAGTGTCATTTTATTTATTTTTTCTTCTAAAAACTCCCAGGGATATCAGTTTGAAGAAGACAACCCCTACCTTTCCCATGATGATCCGTTTGCTGAGGGTGTGAAGAGGATGGAGGCAGGGGACATTCCTGGAGCCGTCCGTCTCTTTGAGAGCGCGGTTCAGAGAGAGCCAGAAAACCAGCTGGTGAGCGCTTCATACGTATAATCCCAGCATCCAAAAACTGATGATACATTTTGTCTCAAGGGATTCTAACGGTGCTCTGCTTTCTTGTTGGTCTTTGTGAAATGCTGACCGTGTGTGATACCGCTGCTGCTGCAGGCTTGGCAATATCTGGGCACCTGCCAGGCAGAGAACGAGCAAGAGTTTGCTGCTATCAGCGCTCTCCGCAGGTCAGAAATATAACTGCAAACTTACAGTGCACAGCAATTAACTTTGAAAAATGCTGCTTCCATCGTTTTTTTAAATTCAAGTCTCAATTGCTTTTAGATGTATTGAGCTGAAAAAGGACAATCTGACGGCTCTCATGGCTTTAGCTGTGAGCTTCACCAATGAGTCACTGCACAGACAGGCCTGCGAGACGCTCCGTGATTGGTTGAGGCACAATCCTAAATACCGGCCTATCCTTGAGCAGCATGAACGAGAGAAGGAGCGGGAAAGTGTGAGGGAGAGGGAGAAAGAGAAGGAGAGATTCGGATCCCTTCTGCCAGAGTAAGAGGTTCTTTAATCCTGTGAAAAAGTGCACTACATGATGAGGGACAATACATTTTGGACTTTAAGTTATGGCTTCTCAAGTTTGGAGTCGTTAAGATTTTTTTTAAAGACATTAAAACTTTTTTTTCAGTAAGGCTGCATTTAACCACATCAAATGACTGAAAAGAAATTTATGAAGTTACATAAAGATTTCTTTCAAATAACTGCTTTTCTTTTGATCATTCCATACATTATAAGGAATCAAAAAAGTATTTACGTGGAACTTGGAGAAAAAAAGGGCAACATTTTTGCATTTAGTGGGTGGACAAAGGGTTAGGACACAGTGTAAATGTTACTGTAACATTGAGGGATGAATCAGAATTATTTTATCAAAGACTTAAACCCAGAATTAGTTTTTTTTTTTTTTAAACCATTTTCATAATTGTGTAATACTGAGAACTGATCAGAATTTGAAGCAGCTGCAGCCTGTTTTTAATGTCTTTTAGTGCATTTAATGTGAGACATGCATAAGTGACTGGACAGGCCGTTGTAACCAAGCAACAGATTTACATTTTCCACCAATCATAACGCGGACAATGCTCTAAAAATACACAGTCTTACACAAACACAGGTGTGGAGTTCAATCTGCAGACAGCATTGCATTGTAAGTAGCTGCATATGCTCGGTTTTAATCAGTTGAGAGTGCAGATATTAAAACACTCTTTTGTATGACTTTTTTGATTATGCACTGCAAGATTATTTTCCAAAATAAATTCTACTCAACATTTCGTTCAAAAACATTACATGTGACCCTGGACAACAAAACCAGTCGTAAGTGTTAATTTTCCGAAATTAAGATTTATACATGATCTGAAAGCTGAATAAATAAGCTTCCCGTTGATGTATGATTTGTTAGGATAGGGCAATACTTGACCAAGACACAACTAAATGAAAATCTGGAATCTGAGGGTACAGAAAAATCTAAATGCTAATCTAAAATTAAGTTTTAATATATTTTCGGTAAGAAATTGACTAAATACCTTCATGAAACATGATCTTTACTTACTATTCTAGGATTTTTGGCAAAAAAAAAAAATTTTGAAAAAAAATATACCCCAGCGACTTAAGACTGGTTTTGTGCTCCAGGGTCACATATTGTTCTTTTTTTCTCTATGGAGCTCAAAAGAAAGCTGCTCTGCTCCAGTTGATTTAAGTGAATAAGATCAAAAAAAGTGTCCTAAAATTGTTCCTATCTAATCCATTTTTCACGTGTCGTTCCTCCTCCTAGGGCACTGTTTAATGAAGTGCAGACATTGTTTTTGAGTTCAGCGGCCGCTGACCCCACACAGGTGGACCCTGAGCTGCAGTGTGGCCTGGGCGTTCTCTTCAACCTGAGCGGAGAGTATGACAAGGCTGTGGACTGCTTCTCTGCCGCCCTGTCTGTGATGCCACAGGTTAGTTCTTTCACACTTAAAGGAATAGTTCCCCCCAAAATTAAAATGACCCCATAATCTGCTCTCCCCCAAGCCAATCTTAGGTGTATATGACTTTTTAACAGTTTTTCAAACATAGCACTGTTATATTTTACATATTGTTAATCAGTACAACAGTTACAGTCTTTTCTCAACTCTACATGAAGGACTATCTGCTGTGGAACAAGCTGGGAGCGACTCTTGCTAACGGGAACCGATCAGAGGAGGCGGTTGCTGCTTACAGACGTGCGCTGGAGTTACAGCCTGGATTTGTACGTAGCCGATATAACCTGGGCATCAGCTGTGTCAATCTGGGTGCACACAGGTTAGTTAAAGAAGCACAGCACACATGCCAGGGAGAGCTAAAACACCACAATTAATCCCATCCTTTTGTATCTCTATCAGGGAGGCGGTAGAGCACTTTCTAGAGGCCCTTTCTCTGCAGCGACAGGCCGCAGGTGATGGAGAGGGAGGTGCGGGTCGAGGACCAGGTGCAGCAGCCACTGTGATGTCAGACAACATCTGGTCCACATTACGCATGGCACTGAGCATGATGGGAGAAAGCTCGCTTTACTCAGCTGCCGACCGGCGAGATCTGGACACACTGCTGGCGCACTTCTGCCAGAGAGATGGAGAGACAGACTGAAGGATGGAGGAGCTGAAGGGGCACAGGAAGATAGAATGCGAGTGTGGAAAAGCATGTCCGGGAGAGAAAGCAACGAGGTTGGAGGTGTACATTTTCAACAGAGGCCATGACTTTTGATGGTGCTAAAATGTGAGGAGAAAAAAAAACGAGTGTGAAACAATTATTTAGCTACAGCGCTATGTTAACGGACAGACGTATGAACTGGTGACTGTTAAAAAGTTCATGGTACAAACTTGCTACGGTTTTTGTCACAAGTTTACGCTTACAGAGAATCTGTTTTTAATTTACTAGTTTTGTTAATCTTGAAGATTAAATTTTTTTTTTCCCCATTGTCCTTATCAGAATTACTCTAATATTTCTCAAATGGGGGCAAATAATGTCCTGGCACTGTGAGCTCAAATTCTTGCTTCTGTTTGACACAGATGAGGATGTGGAGAAGTAACTACATCACTACGGATCCCATACAAAGTAAGAAAGGTGATTTGCAAGCCTTTAAGTTATATTGGCAACTTCTCGTGCGTGACTGAAGGGTTGTAAAACTGCAAGACATGTCTGTTAGCACTCTTTCTTATCAGATATTTGCATTGCTGTAAATTAAGTTGCTTATTTGTAAATTCTACTTGCCATTTTGTGTATTGTATCATAATTATTAATGTTTTGCATATAGCCAATTCAAATTGCTTTTCTGATCTATGTAATTCAAGCAATAAAGCTTTGACAAAAATGCCTGGTAGGTAATCAAAAATACTTATTTTAGATCCTCTAACAGATATGTACATTGATTTATCTATAAAGGGGTTTACCAACTACATTAAACATGGCTTATATTTAATTGGTCCAGAAAAAAACAAACACCAGATGAATGTGTTTCTTACAGGCCTATGAGCTTGATAAATGTGGATTGTAAGCTGTTATCCATGCTCTTAGCAAGAAGACTTGAATCACTCCTCCCTCTGCTAATAAACCTGGTCCAGACGGGTTTATTCAACAAGATTGTCTTATTCCAATGTCAGGAGACAGTACTCACAAACAGCCAAACCCATTTCCTTAGACGCAGAAAAGGCGTTTGATCTCTTGGAAGGGGTTTGAAGTGCTGGGCAAGTTTCATTCAGGTGCAGACTCTTCTGTGCACCAACAGCTTTTGTCATTACTAATGGCCTTCGCTCTCTTCCTTTTCCACTAGGGAGAGGTACAAGGCAAGGCTGCCCTCTGTCTCCTCTCCTTTTTGGCTTAATTCTCGACCCCCTTGCAGAGATGATAAGAACTCACAATGATATCCAGGAGGTTGAGATTGGCCAGTCTAAAATCACATTATATGCCAATGAAATACTTCTATTTCCTACAAATGCGGAAACTTCTCTTTCCTCAGTTCTCAAGACTATTGATTCTTTTAGTTTGATATTGGGTCTTAAAAGTCTTACGTTTTGCCCTAGGGGGAAATATCTCTTCAAGTTCCTTGTTAAGTTGCCCTGTTTAGTGGTCTAGAACAGGCCTCACATATTAATTTGACTTTCGCCTGATTTATCAGAACTATGGAAACTTAATTAAGCCCCACTTATTAAAAGTATAAAAGATGATTTAGAGTGCTGGTTTAAACTCCGCATATCTTGGTTGGGAAGAATTAATCGAATTAGAAAAAACGATCTTCCTCGAATATTATATCCAATGCAAATGTTACCACTCTGGTTTGCTAAAAAAGAATATCTTGGATCTGAAATTCATCTGGCAAGGGAAAAAGCCTAGGGTTAAGATGAAGATCTTATAACTGCCTGTAGATAGTGGTGGACAGGCATTACCTAATTTAAAGATTTACAATTGGGCCTGCCGTACTCATACAATTTTGAATTGGCTACATTCGTGTTTGAAATCCCAGCCCTGCATTGATGAGTGGGCAGTGATGCCAATACTTGTTACCAAGTCTACAGGGCATTCTGAAATGCACAGGGAGAAGGGGCTTTTTGTCAACTCTGACCCATTTGACTGGCAATTAAGACTTTCTAACTGGAATTTAAAAATCCTTATTCCATAGATGACATTAAGGGTATGAGAGTGGCTGGTGATTTATTTTTAGATAACACTTTAATGTCTTTTAGCCTACTAAAGGATAAATTTGAGCTTGAAAGTGTTTTTTTGTTGTTGAAGTTGACGATACACAACACCTTATTTCAAAAGCTTAACTTCTTTTCTATTCAATGGATCACAGCGGGATTGATCATATTTGGTGTACTGGGGGAAAGATCTCAGTACCAAGTATACTGATGACAACTGGTTTGATACAGTTAAATCTACTTATGGAATATGGTTGAAATGCAATACAAAATATTGCTAAGACTTAAAGGGATAGTTCACCCAAAAATGAAAAATAGATGTTTATTTGCTTACCCACAGGGCATCCAAATGACTTTGTTTCCTCAGCAGAACACAAACTAAGATTTTTAACTTTCACCGTGGCAGTCTGGTAGTCATTTAATGGAAATGGATGGGCACCAGACCTTTCAAAGTAAAAAAAACATTCACAGACAAATCCAGATTACACCCCGCGGCTCGTGACGATACATTGATGTCTCAAGACACGAAACGATCGGTTTTTGTGAGAAACTGAACAGTATTTATATCATTTTTTACCTCTGATAGACAACCATGTCAAAACCGTCTATGCAATAAATGCCAGAATGAAATTGGAACATGGAAGATTTGTGTTATTTTCAAAATAAACCCTAATAAGGATCCTTGTTTTTTTTTTTTTTTTAACTTGGTTTGCCAGCAAAAGACATTGCCTTATCTGTCAACTAATTTCTACTGTGCGATAAACTTATGTTTCTTGCTAGAAAATGCATCTTTATTGAGTGGAATAATTCTAGACTGCCTTCACTTTCTCTTTGGTATCTAGAGATCTTCTGAATTTTGCCTATGGAGAGACAAACTGCAAAGGTTAAGGGAGACAGTTCCATTTTTTAAGTCTATGTATTTATTTTTATTTGCCTTTTATTTACTTTTAGAATTCTTATTGTATACGATAATAATATAATAAAATATTTAAAATGACAAAAATACTACTTTTTGAAATGTATTCAGCTTGCTGTTAGCAAAATACTATTTATACTATTTATAATACTATTACTATTTATAACTTTATAAAATTTGTAACATGCTCTTTATTCCTTAACTTACTCGTAAACTACAGCGTATTTTTTTAACGGTAGATGACAAGTGTGATTGTGTCTATGTGTGTTTTTACGTTCTATGGTTTTGACTGTTTAACTCAAAATAATTAAAGGAAGACGTCAGCAACACGCGGCTGTAATTCAAATGGCTGGTAGACGCCCCCAAAAAATGTATTTACAGCTCGGGCCAATCAGAAGCGCCGAGGGAGGATCTTAGCGCTCAGCTATTGGTCTGTTTAAAAATCGCCGCAAACACAGATCTAGCCATTTAAATGCTCTTGCTGGAGTAGAGTCACTGAGTTTAGGCGACTGAAGCGTTTCTTTGTTGATATCTGCTTTGTGCACGTACAGCTGCATAAAACCTAACATAAAGTTGATTTGATACAGCAAGAGGGATTAAAAGGAACAAAAGCGGACTGCACGTGGAACATCTTGAGCTTCAAGGTGAGTTTAAATGTATTTATTGGACAAAAACTTGTTTCTTTGTCGCTAAAAACGCGTCAAGAACTGCTAACGTGTTTGTTTAACGTTTAATGAGTTAAGTATTTTACGTACACATGTTAGTAATGTTCTGGCTAATCTGCATGAGTTCCGTGTATTAATATTTTAACTAACGTTAACTCTCTCCGCTTCTTCCAATGCATATTTTCATAATCCTTGCTGTGTTTAGTAGCAAACAGTGTAAAATGGGTGCCAGTGAAAGCAAGCTGTCTGTGGCATCGACTCCAAAGCCAGAGCCGAGCCAGAAACCGAGAGCAGCGCGAGTAGCGATGCTCTCAGACCCGCGGTCACCGTCCTGCGCCATCGACCGCACACCTATACAGGTACAAACACCTCTGCTTATGAGTCTCTAATAAACGATTGATTTGGGCGCTTATCGGTTAGCCAGGCTGTGAGCTGAATCATGCTATTTTCAGAGCCTTTGTGTTGTGAGCAGTTATGGGCAAGATAAGAGTTTGAATGTATTTTCCTGTAGGTGGGCGTGGCTTACACTCCTCTTCCTGTGGTGGAGTCAGTCGGGCCAGTGTTTGTTGACCCCCGCTCACCCACACCTGGCGTCACTCGGACACCAATAAAGGGTAAACTGAAGCGTACCACATCTGAACTTGTTTATGCGTTTTTAATTCAAAATATTGAAACATGGCTAATTAATATTCATAAGCTCATAATTTATACATGTTGGGAAACGAGATTAGGGTGAGTGAATGATGACAGTTGACACAGTAATGCTTAATCAAATCAACATATTTTTGAGAATATATATATATATATATATATATGTATGTATGTATGTGCATATGCATACATGGATGAATCATTATCCATCATAACTCTTTTTCTCTCTTTTACAGTGAGCGTCACGTCTCTCGCTCGGCGGCTGAGCACCTTCTTTCTCAATGACGTCAAGTCCGGTAGCGAGACTATTTCTCCGCTTCCTCCGGTCTCCTTCACCAAACACCCCAGCCTGCCTAATGTGAATCAGCGAAATGAAGCAGGCCCCAATGATCCTCTGCTCCCTCTGGTAAAAGCCCAGAACTCATCCACCCTCGACGGACACACAGATGCTGTGTCCACCCCTTCTCCGACTTCTCCTTCAGAGGGCTACGGCTCCATATGCAGCAGTCCGTTTGTGTTGATCGGAGACACACAGATGGAGGTGGAGGTGGATGCTGAGGCCTCGCTGGAAGAAGCGGAGGAGGCTCTGCTGCTCGGTGCTTCACCATTGAGGAAAGAGCTGAGTCTGAGTCTTCTTGCTTGTCGTGATGGTGTTTACTCATCCTCTCTGGAGGAACGTCCTCTGACTCCACTTCCTCCTGCTGAGAGGCAAGCGAATGAAGATCACTCCTATGCGGTCTTCTCAATCCCACCACAGTCCACAGAGCAGGAGACTTCCACGCCTGCTGTTGAAGATGTCATGACCTCAAGGGCAGATGAGGTCCCACCACAGACCTCTGAGGAACAGGTTTGTTTTTTTGTATTATTGATAGGCTGTCATTTTGGGCTTCTTTCTTAACTTTATAAAATCCAAGCTAAAGTCATTTTTTGGTAAAATTAATAAATAAAATTATCCTTCAAATTAAAGTACATTCTATGAATATATAATGTTGATATTTTATATATTGTCAAAGATTTTAGTGTAAATAAACTGTTCAAAGTAGTAATATTTCATCTCTCCTACCCCACAATTTAATACAGGCTTCGTGAGCATTAGTGGCTTCTTTTAAATCAGTTAAATTACAAACAAATGTTGAATTGCTATAATTCTATTTTTGTGAAATGTGGTGGTGTTGTTTTTATATATTTATGTTCATAATTTTAATTAAAAAAATAAATATTACAAACCATTGAAAGTTCTGCATTTTAAGTTGCTAAAGAATGTTTTTTCTTCGTTTTGGGACCATTAGAAATGAAAAAAAGCATACTGTTGAATGCTGTGAGGAACTGACTGATGTGTCCTTCCCCCATCAGGTGATTTCTGCACTTCCAGAGTCGAGCCATGAGCAGCAGGAGGAGAGTAAACCACCCACTCCTCAGCCTGCTGTCATCTCCAGCAAATCCACCCAGGATGAGACGGTCCAGTCCGGTATCCGTTGTCTGAAGTTTGACACCCGCAGCCCAAGTCAGGCTATCTTTAAGCCCCAGTGGTTGGGCGTGGGCTTCGGGACAACTGGAGTCAGAGCGAGAGGGGTGCAGGCGCGTGGAAAAACATCGGTGTCCTCACCGCTCTCCACCAAAAACACGGCCACAAATGAAAATAACAACATGGTTGTGCGCACCAAACAGAGACCAAGAGGTAAACAAGCATTAACATATTGTACAGCTAAAACAAGTTGAAGTTTTTTTTTGTATGAAAAGTATGCAGTGTCAGTTGTTTTAAGCTAGCAAATTAAGGTATTTGCTCATTTAATTTTACAGATAAAGTACTGATTGGTGAGGGCAGATCACCTCTGCAGATCCTGAAGGAGGCTAATTCACCCAGAGGCCGCAACTCCCAGGTAATGACACTGTTACTAGTCACTGGTTATATTTAAACCTCAAAGCTTATTTAACTGTTAGTCACTTATTAAATGGAACTTTATGTCTGTGTTCAGATGAAGCTGAAAGTGTCCACGCCTGAAAAACAGAGATTCAGCCAGATGGACAGGAGAGCTCTTATTCAGTCACTCAACAAGGAGAACGAGACAAACTGAGCAGACCAGGAAAAATCTAGCCGACACTATGTGTATATACTACAGTTTTAAGCCTGAAACTACATGATCTTTCTTTCTTCCTATCCTTTACTGCCTCTTTGTGTGTTTTGTAAATGTTTTTAATGTAAATAAAATATCATTTGATTTTAGATATTGTTTTTCTTGTTTGTTTGTTTTTATCTGATCTGAATGTATGGTCATTGGTCACAAATCTTGTCTAATGATGAAAATGTGGCAATATGCCGCTACTTTTAAACTGCCATGTCACTTGGCAGGCGTCTTCGAAATCCTGTTTCTACGGGACTTCAAACCTATGTCTATGCTTCTAGCTAATAATGTCTGCAATAGAGCTGCACAATTAATCGTTAAAAGATGGCGATCTCATGTCTAACTGTCAATGATTCCTGTGTTTAATATACCTTTGAAACGGTCTTACTGGAACAAATTCAAATCTGTTCGTGCGAGGGAGCACTAGGTGTTGTTTCACCACTAGGTGGCAACAATTAACATTTAAAACATTTATTTGAAATTGATTCAAGAGATTTGTTCAAAAACGCTGAATCATTCAGTAATTAAATAGTCAACGTATTTAAGAGTCGCTAATCTGCAGCGACTATACAGATTAGGGATTGGCTCTTTTGCTCAGAAGGCGGGGCTTCCTTCAATATTGAGTGGTGCATTTTTCAACATTCAAAACAATACGAGTGACATGGTTTGGGTATTCCGTAGACTTTGGTTATGTTTAACTCTGATGACCAAAGCATTCTTTATTTTATCTGAGCTATTTTGTAAAATCATAACAGTCCTCCAAAAAACCAACAACCCCCATAAATTTCTAACAGCTAACAGGTTGATAGGCACAACGTGAAGCAAAGTTGTACATTTCTTGTTAACTATGGCTTCACAGAGCTTATTGCATTTATAAAATTGTTTTACCACATATAGCAATGTTTCAAATAAAACGTAGTGATATTGATAAAAACCAAAAAATTGAGTTCCAACAACTCTAAAGTTGTGGTTACAACAAAGTATTTTTAGGGATTAATACACAACTGCTTCGAACAATGCTCAAAATCAGATAAAAATCAGGTATGTTTGTCATCTTTTTTTTATTGGCCTGAATAAGCAGAAAAAACAGATACACTATCAGTGCACAAAAAAAAGATCTAACACTAAACTCAAAAAGAAGCTTCAATCAGACAGTCTCACTAAAACTTGTTTAATCTATCTATAATTTGTAAACCACATTTTATAAAAGTGAAAATATCATTCTGTGTAGACTTCATTCGATCTTGCTCAACTATTTTGGCAACCTCGGCCATATAGGTTTGATAGCACAGGATGCGTTAAGATATCAGTAAGCTTAATTCAACTAGTGTTGAAAATCTTATTTCATATGCTATTATTGATAATATGCTGTGACACCCATGTGTTAAAGACCCTATCCAAAAATCACCAAATAGGTAATGGCTTTGTTAATGCCCACTTTTGCAGTTAGCAGTCTCTGAAAAACAGGTTTTCTGGTATAGCGTGATTTCTTTGACAAGATTATTCTACAGGTCAGCCCATCTCTAAATGAGGTTTTCTTATTCACAATCTTTCTCGTTGTGACGGCACAACAAACATATCACTCTCCCTCCCTACTTATACAACTATATCCCATAGTCCTGTTTCAGTTGTCCCCTTTACATTTTACCCTGTCCTTGACATATTCTATGTTTGCCTCGGTTTGAGACAGGGCCTTAGTTCCAGATCTTCAGAAAGCTATCCCATGATCCTGTGCAGCAGGCCATCCCGTCAGGTGTCACGCCGATACAGCTCACTCTGTTGTCATGACCGGACAACACACCTGTAAGAGACAAGCACTATTTTACTATAGTTTATGTACTGATATTTTTGCATCTAAAATGCTCTGTTGTTCTCTTGAAGTTGATATGTGTTCCCGGAGACGTACCGACTCTCTCCGCCTTCAGCGAGTCCCAGATGTTGCAGTTGAAGTCGTCGTACCCAGCGAGGATGAGTCTTCCGGAGAGGGAGGGAGCGATGGAGGTCACGCCGCACATGATGCCAGAGTCCTGGTACGTGATGAGCTCCTGGTCTGAACGCAGGTCATACAGCTTGCAGGAAGCGTCATCTGATCCTGTGATCACTGCATTGCCGTTGGGGAAAAACTGAGACACAGAAACGAAAATGGGTGCATTTATTATAATTCAGCTGAAGTCGAAAGTTTACATACGCCTTGCAGAATCTGCAAAATTAAAAAAATGACCCCAATCAAAAGTTTACATTCTTGATATGGTGTTGTTACCTGAAAGATCCAAAGCTGTGTTTTTTTGTGTAGTGATACTTATTCAGAAGAAGTCCCTTCTTTTATTTGCTACAGGAACAACTGCCTGCTGTTCTTCAGAAAAATCCTTGAGGTCCCACTAATTCTGTTTTGGAAAATCAAACCCTTTCCAGCCATCTTTTCACACTGGTGACAACTGAGGGACTTATATGCAACTATTACAAAAGGCTCAAATGCTTACTAATGCTCCAGATGTAAAAAGAGCTGGGGGGTGAAAACTTTTGAACTTTTTCATTTAGTACCTCCCTTCAAAAGCTAAAGAACCTAATACTAACTAAAATTACTAAAGGAAATTTTTTTTATTTTAATACATTAAAACAATGAATTCAAATAAGAAACTAAATTAAAATATATCATATCTAGTAAAAATGACAAAAGCAGATAACAATATTAGTATAAATATAAGTTTCTATTAGGTATATACATCCCACTAGTTTTGGAAATTGGAAAATAGTTTAGATGTAAAAAATGTTTAAACATTTTAAAGTAAATAAAAAACTTATCACAGGACCTTAAAATAGTATTGCAACAAGGAGGTGTGTTGAGGGGGTAAAACAAGTACAAAAAAAATGTAAGAAGCACGGGCTTAGGGGCTCACATCCCAATATCCCAATGAATAAACAATAGTATATTAAAGCCTTAACCAGACCCGTTCATTAAAAATGTAAGTAATCAATATATCTGTGGTTATGAAATAATTACTAGCTTTCTGATCATTTTTACCCCTATGGCGTTAATGTCACTCTCGTGGCCTCCAAAGGTCTGTCTGCACTGGCCGTCACGGATGTCCCAGAGTTTGGCTGTGAAGTCACAAGCTCCTGAGATGAAAGTGTTGAAGTCAGGGGCCACACCCAGAGACATACAGTCACCCAGATGACCCGCGAACACCGTCTTCTGCGACCCCGTCTCTATGTCCCACAGAACACTAGAAACAGGTCAGAGGTCACATCATTTAATGTCATGTTATTGCTCCTAACTTGTCTTTGCCATTTTAGTTTGTAGCTATAAGCAGTCTGAAGTGAATGTACCAGGTACAGTCTCCAGAGCTGGTGATGATCTCATTGTCATTCAGGAAGCGGCAGCAGGATAGGTAACCTGTTCAACACAAAACCCAGAACAGAGACTTCAAGATGTAGCTAGCTGATGTTAAATTCTTCCCAGGTTAGATATCGCTCCGGGATGTTGCAAACCGGTTTACATATGCTCACCCGTGTGTGCTGCGAGCTCACGCATGACCTTCACGTTGCCATCTTTGCCCTTCAGGTTATAGATAGAGCACATGTTGTCAAGTCCTCCACACGCCACCATGTTTCCTGAAGGTGCGTAAGCACATGTCATCACCCACGAGGACTTCAGTGGGATTGCGTGCACCTAGATCACAAACAGGGATGATGGGTAATGGTAATATATATCCCTACACTGGGATTGGGACTTCATGAAACAGTCATTAATATGAGTAATTGGTGTGTAAATGGACCTTTCCCTTTGTCTTTAATAAAAAGGAAAAGTGTCTGTTTTAATCATACTTGTTTATAAATTAAATTCATTTTCAAATTTGTGTTGACTAATTAATTCTGTTATTATGCTGAATAATGCTATCAGAATGCACATCATCCACTTGGCTGAAAGAGCACAAAATTTATGTCTTACACTTTTTTTTCAGAGCAGGTGTGAAGTAATTAATGATAATTAAGACCAGAACATAATTGTTTTACAATCAAATTAATTCTGCGTGTGTTTCACTAATTAATAAATAATTCATAATTGTATTAAATTTGAAAAATTATTTGCCTTAATCTGTGAGATATGAAGTCACAAATGAGATGTTGTTGAGATATAGTCGCAAAAACAAGAAATACAATCAAATTGACCTTGGTTTATGAGTAAAAATGTGTCATAAACCAGCTGTATAAGCTAGAAGAACTGAAACAGTCTCAGTCCTGCTTTCGTGCCTCCTTTAAATATGTCTCCTGCCTCTTGCACACAATGTGACCACTGGCAGGTACTGATTTTCTTAATAGCCTTGACCAGAAATGATTTGCATTTAAATGTGCGTGACAGCAGCTCCAAGTTAAAGCATCGGCGTATGACGTAACATCTGTAACAACAAATAATGTAGCACTGAACATTTTTCAGTACCTTGTTGGTGGTGTAGCTGTCCCATACAATCAGTTTACCATCCTGAGATGCACTGACACACAGTCTGAGAGAGATATCAAAAAAGAAACATCAGGTTAGAAAAGAAATAGTATATTTTATACACTATTATAGTATTTCTTAACATTTTGAATTAAAAATTATTTTATATTTCAAGTTTACATTTTAGTTTGTTTCAGTATTTTTATGCGCGTCTGTGATTTTTATTAATTTTTTTTACATTATATTTGTATTTTAGTTAAAAAAATAGGTTTGATTCTAATAAGATATATGAATAGTAAAAGCTTTTTTACAAGCTATACATTAAATACTTATTACAGTAATTAACACTTATGACCTGGACCAAATGTAAAAATAAATGTATGAAAAGACACAATTCAGTGTTTTACTCAAGTGAATATAACCCAAACATGCCTAAAAAAGCATATGCAAAAGATCTGATCCCTTTCCAACCTCCTTCCATTAAACAGAATCCGGTTTTGGTGTCATAGTCAAATTTCTTACTCACATTCGGACCTGCATCATTAATATTAAATCTATGTACAAATGTCTGTTTACATAATAATTATTTTGCTTATTTCTGCCCTAATAACGTGTAATATGTGTATTTGGAAATGCCTGCAGACTACAATAGTCAATATTTAAAGTGGATCAAAACCTTCTGTCAAAGTTGTCCTAAAACCAAAGATCTTGTCTTCGGACAACTGCGTTCTTGTCCTAGGACAACTTGATCAACTTTTTTGATCCATTGACTACTGTACTACATGTGGAACAGAATATATTGCGTTTATTTGTTTACTTTGAGTCCCCCCAGTGCACGGCATAGATTTTGGACAGATGTCCTCTCAATGTCTTCCTGGTTTTTAGCTGGACACGTCCCACCACAGCTGTCCCCGCCACGTGATCCTGCAGCGTGAGGTCCTGCACTGCTTTACGAGCCGCCTATAGAGCACAAAACATACACACAACTGATATAACAGCAGACCTAGACAATCACTCGTTGATGTTTCTATAATGTTACACAGATGTTTGTGAAGATGCATTCTCGAACACTAACAGTAATCTCATCCTTCAGGCTTTCCGCCTCCTTTCGCAGTTGCTCCATTTCACCCATGGCAACGGTAGTCAGGCACGCTCACCCACAGATACCGACAGGAAGTGAGGTCAGTAGGGCCAAGAGAATGCCGGGGGAAAACTCCTGAAAATGAATATACATTTTATTGTTACGTCAATCATGACAAAGCAATTTAGTTTACTGCTTGTGGCAAGAGCTCATTGTTGTTGCTTTCACTGTAATATATCTACACATCCCTCGATCAACATCTATTTGCAATTCAAACTTGCTTCGACCTGGTATGCAAATCCTCACAAATGAGGATGCATGCAAAATCTCACCCATACCACCACCAAAAAACATACAAGCGCATAATGAGTCAGAGTCTTAACAAGAAACTACTTCATCAAAGGCCGTACACTTGCTTTATATCCTTATAAATACACTTTATATACATCTACAGCACATTCATTTTTGCATACTGTTACTATTAAAGCTAATACTTAACAGCATAGGAGTGATTCATGTGACTCTCATATACAGCAGCTTTCACAGAAACAGTGAGCAAAACAATAAATACAATTTCTGTTAAAACCTTCCTGAAATCCATATTAGACTTTATCGATGAGGCTTTGCTTTCTCAATACTGTCCAAAATAATTCCCCCCCCCCTTCGTTTTGGATGATTAAGCCCAGTTTGCTTAAAGAAATTTGTTTAACGAAAAGTTCTTTTAAAGTGACTATTGAGTTGCTCTTAAGTTTGAATATCATGACTTACCTTACGAAGGAAGATTAATGCAGGCTATTTCTTTTTGTCGAATTGTTTATTGAATCTTTGTGTCTCTCCCGAGCTCTCATGACCAAATGGCTTTTGCCTAAAATTTGTTTGAGAGGGGAAAGCGAGAGAGCAAAGGGTGTGGATGGGAGAGGAGGAGCTGTCTTGTAATGGACATCATTAAATAGCCCTTTACTGGAACTCAAGGTGAACACCACACCTGGAATTTTTGTACTTGTCGTCAGTGTGAATTAAAGGGCAAGATATGTTATTATAATCAGCAAGACTGTGAGCACCAAACGCCATAACCAGAACAAGACTAATGAGCGAGAGAGAGAGAGGCAGGCAAGAGAGAGTGAGTTTAAATCCACACTGCTGAGATTTTAAAGGAGGCCTTTTGAATCAAATCTGCTCTCATCCGATTATTGACTGCTCTTTGCATCTGGATAAGAGATGGGAGGGGGATAGATGAATAGAAACGGAGAAAGAGAGAGAGCTGGAAAATGGGTGTGAAAGTGTGGCCTAGCCATTGTTTGAATTTGAGGTTTCGCCAAATTACTTTGTTTAAAGAACAGTCTGCTATAGTGTTATCAAGTCATTTCCAAAGAGTCCTGTAACTATTTATTTACAAGCTAAAAATGATTCATTATGTAACATTCATTATACTATGATTAATCATTAGGAAATGTACAATAATACAAATATTTCTTTATATGTGCACGTTGTAGAGAAATTATTCATTACGCTACACAATCTTTTTTTATCCAATGTCTTGCATCTCCTGATATCTTAAAAGCATTCATGCTACCTAAAATGAAAAATGTGACTGTTTAACTGTTTGTTTTACAGATTTAAATCATAAAACTGATTGACATGCATGCTTCGAGTCTGATTTAAAAGGAACATTTTTAGTGTAGTTCATTATCATAATCTTTACTTTGCCATTTTTGTTCAATACCTACATAATAAAACTTAAAAATGTCATCACTCACCTGTTCCTCTGGGATGTTTCTCCACTCTATTTGTATCTCTTACTCCTTTTCAACTCTCTATCCACTTGCCTTTTTCTCGGGACAATGTTCATTCAGGTTTTCTGCTTTACGCACCTTCTGATCCCTCTCTCTCTTCTCTCTCTCTGTAAACTCTGATGCTTTTGTGATGGGCAGATGAGGATTGGAGGGGATGAAGTGAGATCAGGGCTGAAAGGATAAAGCCTGGGATGGAGAGAGAGCGAGAGGGAGGGAAATCTGCTAGGAAAGGAGAGAACAGTGTAAAAGACAAGAGAACTAAATAGTGGAGAGAACCATGTCATGGGGTCACATGACAGAAAAGCAGGTGTGAAGGACCAGGTGAGGGAGAAGACGGGACAGATTTGATTTTATATTAAAATTTTCTTATCCATCCATTTTCCTGTGAAATAATAAACAATCAAAGTGGATGGTTTGTAAGGGTCTGTAATGGACTGAAAACCAAACTTCCTGAAACTGATCTATAAACTTCGAACATAGATGTCCTCGAAAACCAAAACTTCAGATGAAGGTCATGGCATATTAGTCATGAATGAGCAGGCAGAACATCCACAACATTCTCACATGTCAGTGTGATGGGAGAAAGCTGAAAACAGTAAATAATAGACTGGAGAGACATTACTATGTATGGACTGACGAGAGGTTTCAGATCACTGGTGTTGCGTACCTTGGAAACTTTCAAAATGATCAATATTTATACTTTTGAGATGAGCGGAAGGCTTTGTGATTCAGCTACAGCATGCACGAGGTACACTAAGTTTAAATTCTTAAGAGTGTGAACACAGTTATAACGAAATATAAATAGCATAGTTTCAGGAACAGAAATGCGTGAGGACTATGAGAGATCTTTGTGCAACAAAAGCGCTTAAAAGCATGTGAACATTTAAGGCTTTGCTTAAATCAGTTTTAGTGTCCTGATTTAGAACTGACAAACTATCATTATCATAAATATAACCCGCCCTCCCCCATCTCGCTGAACCAGACAAAACATCACAGCATGGTGGATAAAATCATCACCCGATTTAGCAAGGAGGGGGGACAGCGCGACCCATGGGTGAAAAGGATTATATTCTATTAGGACAAAAGGGAGTGGTTTACTTTTGCATGGATGAACATTGAGGGAAGGTTATGTGCAGCATTAGGTTCAGCGTCATGTAAAAAGCCCTTAATTGTACTGTATAGTGAAGATGTGTGCATGCATGTAGGACTGTATGTGTGTGAGGGTGGATCAGGTTTTGCCAACACTGTAAAAAATGACAGTGAATTTAACAGTAAAAGGCTGTAAAATGCAAAGCTAAAAAAGCGTATACAGTGAAAACAAATACAGTTTTGGACATTGCATGTAATTTTACAGTACTATACCATTTTTGGAAGTGAAAAGATTTACAGTTAACCGTATATTGACATTCCCAGAATGTCCTGGATTATATTTCAAGTTTGATGTTTTATTGTTAAACTATGTTTTGTACATCTACATCTAAATGTATTTCAATTTTTCTTTTTTTTTTTGCATTATTTCAGTTTCAAGTATGTTAATTGTGTTTAGTGTATGTGTGAATTTCGGAGAAACGTAATAAATACATCTGTAAAACACATGAGTATCACAACGCATATGCACGCTTTACCCCCGAACATAATCTTAAACTTTTACTGATGTATTTACTGTGTTTCTGGACCTGGGAACATTTCATTTGTATTGCTGTCTATGTAGGGACAGATAACTCTCTGATTTAATCAAAAATATCTTAATGTGTGTTACAAAGATGAACAAAGGCCTTATGGGTTTTGAACGACATGAAGGTGAGTAATTAATGACAGGATTTTCATTTTGGGGTGAACTAACTGTTTAACATGATGAAATTACGGTATTTAACTGTAAAGGGAATCTGAAATGTTGCTACTGTATTTTTTATAGTACAATTCTGGCAACCACAGCTGCCGTTTTTTACCGTGAATTTTGCTGAATTTATTTTACAGTCTTAAGTTATCAGGAGCAAATGTCTCCACAATGAACTTAAGTTTTACATAAATGTTAGTTAAGATTTTCTTTATGTTTAAGTATTTTTATTATATAGTTAACAGTTATTGGCTTAAAGGTGCCATAGAATGCATTGAGAGAATATTTTAAATGGTTCTCTGATATGTACATAGAAGGTATGTAGCTTAG
>JAUMHQ010000076.1:6564715-6582203 GCA_032361165.1 Enteromius paludinosus | reverse complement strand
TAAAATAAATAAATAAAATTATTAATAAAAACAAAAAATATATATATATATATATATATATATATATATATGTGTGTGTATAAAAATCACAAATGTTACCTTGGTAAAAAAATTAAATAAAATTGTAGTTCTTAAAAAAATGCTAAAAACACAAATATTTTAATTAATTTTATTAATGATGAATACAAATATTCATTTAAAAATTAATAAAGAATTACACTATAACAAGGACACATTAAAATAAAGTATAACCAAAATAAAACATGGGAAGATAAAAATAATGCAATACAATAAAATTGCAAGCTGAATTTTTATGATGTACAAGTGTGTTGATGTATCACATTGGTGCCTTTACATAAACTTCATTCAGCCCAGTGGAATTATGTTCTTAGAAAAGAACCAAAATAAACATTTCCAAAAAGAAAAACTGGAAAACAAAGAAATAAAGAATAAAAATAATAATAAATTATTTGAAAATATTACAAATAATTTTGGACATCTGACCTTTGAACTGTGCAATATGTAGGTGCTCGAGTTGTAAGGGCAGGAAGTCCTCCAAAGCAGAAACCCTTCCAGGTCGCGTTGACACTAAGGTCACACACATCTGTTTGCATGACAGCAATGAGAGAGAGAGGTCTGAAGAAACAGAGAAAGACTGAATTCACTGAACCGTTATTTAGTTGCCAAAGTATGCCATTAAAGGTGCAACAATCTATTTAAATTATAAACAAATGAATTATTTGCTTGGAACTGTACTATTTCCTGAAATAATCTGATGTTATACAACCAATAGAAGCTACAATAACCTGCTGCTCTCTCATAAACGCCCTGAACGGTGTCTGGCTCCTCCGGAATGACCCGGGACGCCATCACACACTGAGCTCTGCACTCTTCTGTCTGCTTGAGCGTCTCGTTCACACACTCCTTCCACCTCTTCACTGCCTTCACCCAATCAGACGAGCTCTCAGCCAGAACGGCTGCATCATACATCTCCTAAAGAAATGATAAACAATTTTTCAGAATGATGTGAAGATGACAGAGTAACTGAGATCGGTATACAGGACAACCAATGCGGTTCATTTCAAAAGGAGTGAGAAAAAGAGACGAGTGAGGTGTAGTACAAGTACGTAATTATAGAAGTTGACATTATGCAGACATCTGAATCAAAGACAAAAGACAGCTCGGTCAGTGTGGGAAGAATCACCAAAATAACACTCTGCACAACACTCTAGAAACCAACATAACTATTATGATTCACAACGATGCAATTACCCCGGCGGCAGTTATTTGAAACAGTGTCATTTTGGCATCATGTATCATCTTTATCATGATTTATTTTTATCCTCGTACACAATTTCTCATAATCAATACATGCATAAATAGGTAATGTTGAATACTAACCGAAAATGTGTAGGCTGAAGCTTATTTATGTTCATATGTTAGATCAAATATTTATGTAGTATTTTATTTTATTGTGATTATTAAAATTTATGTTTTTAATAGTTTCAGCTAACAATAAAATGCTGATCTGCAGAATCCCTTCTGTTGAACTCACCCAGTGTTGCTCCTGCTCTCTCTCTCTGTCCTGGAAGGATTCTTCTTTCACTCCTAAAAGCCTCCTGTACTTCTCAATGTTGTTCCTCATCTCCAGGTGACTCGGATTGGCGACGAAGAATGTGTGAGCAGCTGAAGCTGCTTTGGCCATTTTGTCCAACTGGAGGATGAAGAAGGAGTTTAAACTCACAAAACAAACCAGGGTAGGTTTACTCAGACTCTTCCAGGTGTGTTGGTCATTTTACCTTGTAGTAGGTGACTTGCAGGTAGTTGTAAGGGTTACGTGTGCCAAATTCATACTCTATATCTGATGACACTGGGAGCAGAACAGCAGGAGAGATGCTTCGACCCATGCAGAACCTCACACACTCAGCCCGCACCTGGATCCAGTCTACTATCCCCAGGTCCCAGAGAGTAACGTCCTCTTTGTCTACACACACACACATTAACATTCATCAACGTGTATTAACATGCACTGGACTGTATAAGTAAGGGTCCAGTCTCTAGTTTACAAAGTTTTGTTTTGTTTTGTTGAACTATTTGGATAAGTACTGTACTATCACTGTAAATGAATGAGCTACTCCAGGACACTGAAAAACTCACACAACAAAAAGTTAGCAGTTACCTAGTTTGGGGATTTTTGTATCTCCTGCTGTTAAACACTCGTCGTGACATTTTCGCCTGGTCTGCAGGAGTTTGTTTCGCGTGGAAATGGATTTCTCCAGGAACTCTGCTGCGCGCTCCCAATCCTCCTTAAAATACGCCCGAACCCCGCGGTAATAGAGCTCGTCGTACGGGGCTGAAAGTCCTGATGAACTGTCTGAAGATAGTCCGCTGCCTGCAGTCACAAAGACATGGTTGAGAAGGACGAGAAACGCCACGTATACAGGGCTTGTGTTTAAGCGTAGCGCCATAACGCAGGAACTGTTCTAGCGGGGATGTGAGAAGAGAAGAGAAGAGGGAGGTCACACACACACACACACACACACACACACACACACACACACACACACACACACACACACACACACACACACACACACAGTGGAATGAGGGAATACGTGCCTGGCAGCGAGAAATATACAGCACGAGAGAGGAAAACTAATGTGTCTGTTTGAGGACAGATCTGCTCATAAAAATCAAGTGAATATTATTATTATTTCGTTTTACATATTTATTTAATTTATATTTATTATTTATGTACTTAATATATAATTACTTAGTTACTAAAACAAGATTTAAGTCGTACGGTTAGAGACTTTGATTTAATCTATAGCTTTGATATATTTATTTATCATATATATATTAAAATCATTGCAAGTATAAATAACCAGATTTAAAAATGGTCTTTTGTGAACATTTACTTTTACATATTAGTAAATAGTGCTTTGCATATTTAACTTATTTGAAAATATTTTAAATAAATACATACATTCACACCAAGGACGATAACTATAACGAGTGTCAGTAATCGTTTTGATTCTATGAGAATAGAAGACGAATTATTGCTGTAATTTTCATAATCTCATAAACGATACAACCACTGACAGCCAATCAGAATCCCCCAGACTTTAAAAAGCAGGAGTATTTAAAGCGACAGGCTTTGAATTCACATACAAGACTTGGATTAACGGGGTTTTTATTAGCTTGTTGTGATCATAATTAGTTGTATGTAAAACAACATAATGTGATGTCCTCATTTATATTGAAGTAACATACGTGTTTCTAGGAATACTCCAATTATTACTTTAATTGTTTTGCTTATATTGTATGATATAACTTAGGCTAAATCTATTAGCATAAAAACAGGATAACCAGTAATCGTCTGCACTTTCACCCTAAAAACAACACCATCCGTATATATTTAAAATATCACTTACTTTTTTCAAGTTGCAAACTGGCGCAAAACTTTTTGCGCGCAGTTCCACTCCCAGCCGCGTGAGGCCAGTATTGTTATTTACACTGAGTAAAAATTTCCGCTTTCTCATTTTGACAACTGTCATGGCGTCCATTTTACCGTAATACCCAAAGTACATGGAAATTCACAATAAGTTGTGGTAAACAGCTAATGAAAGTAAATGTTATTCCAAGATTGCTGCACTGCATTAAACGACCATTTAACTCGTTGGTAGAAGATATTACGCTAATGTTCATGTCAGTGTTTTCTGTTTAAATTAAATGGGCGTTGTTAAACTTGTATGCGCGCGTTTTCGGTGCGTTACGGTCAAACACTTGCTGCTGTAATGCGTGCAGTGAGAGTGTGTGCAGCGCCCCTGGCCTCGAATGAAACACACTGGATCAGCAGCAGCTTTTCGTTCAGGGGAAACAGAGAGAAAGAAGGGGGCTGTCAGAGACTTCAAGAGGACTGTATTTCAGGAGCGGGGGCCAAAAAACCCAGGCGGGCAAGCGTGTGAAGGCCAAACTTGTTTAGCAAGATAATGACGGAGGTTAGCGAGATATTGATGTCGGGTCTGTCTACGATCAGGGTTCCGAGGCCCGGAGATCGTGTTCACAAAGACGAGTGCGCCTTCTCGTTCGCCAGCCCGGTGAGTTCAGCAGCAGCTGCACAGTCATCGCGCACTTTCGAGATTCATTTTTATGTGTTTTATCTGCGTGAGGTTGCTGGTTTGCTTTAGTCTGGCCGGGAGCTGTGATGTTTGCTAGCTAGCGCTCATTGAGTGCACAAGTTTGCACTGTTTTCCTTTATTATATCAAGCGAACCATTGTCGTAATGTTGACTCCGCACTCTTTGTTCACATCTTTACTAAAGCACTAATTCTCCTTAATTTAACCATTAATTATCCGCTTATATATATATTTATATATAAGTTACTAACGTTACTTTTGCTAGCTGTGAGCTAGTTATAACGCCAACGTGACCTGCAGAGTTTCTTTCCTGGGCTGCGTTTCCCAAAAGCATCGCAAGCCTAGGTTGATCGTAGCTCTATTGGTTTCAACGGGTGTACGATGCTTTTGGGAAACGCAGCCCAGGATGAGTCTGGGTGCTTCACGAACTGTTATCATGAGCGCGAGACAGCCCCAGCCTCACTGACTGAACTCGTGCTGCTGACCAACACGATTTCGATTTCCAACACTGTAACAATTCTTTCATTTTGTTTCAGGAGAGCGAGGAAGGCTTGTATGTCTGCATGAACAGCTTTCTCGGCTTTGGAAGCAAGTATGTAGAAAGACACCACGCCAAAACCGGCCAGAGAGCGTACCTGCACATCACCCGGACCCGGAAAACACAGGTAAGCACAGAAACACGTGACCCATGATTCAGTGCATTTGGATATAATCATGCATGGTTTGAGTAAACGTTCTTAAATATATCAAGTGTCAAAAAAAAAAATAATGGGCCTCAGACAGGTTTCCTGGACACTGCTTCTGTCTTTCATTGCCCCAACAAACAGACAACCCTGCCCCAAAACTCACACCATTGGTTCAACCAGTTTTGCTGTATCAGGTTGGGTTCATGCAAGTTCCACAGCTGGGTTCTGGAAGTCAAATCGCATGTATTTTTCTCCACAGGGGAGTTGTTTTTTTTAAAGATAATTTATAAACCATTCAAGTCTGACCATCTGTGAGCAGCGAGGTCATTAATCAATGATATTTGCTTTTGTTGAAGCCATTAGCTCAGTCTATTTCAACTGATGTTTTGAAACTAACATGTTTAAGATTGGAATTCCTAGTTAATTCCTAGTGTTTAACCAGAGGGCCACATTAAAAAATGACAACAAACCTCTGGTTTCCCATAGGTCTGCTGTCAGGCTTTGGTCATTCTACACTTACAGCACGGCGGGATTGATCTGTGCCCATAGTGTCTTAGCAGACGCAGTACGAGTGTAGTGTCGAAAGGGAACGTACAGGTTACTTCCGTAACCCAGGTTCCCTGAGACACGGGAACGAGTACTGTGTCCCTTGCCGTGCTGCAAGCATTCGTCGCTCCAGTCGAAGTAACCTAAAGCCGACTGTGCGCTGCCCGCTTATATATATGCGGCCACGCCCCCTCAGACGAGCTTTGGCCATTGGCTCGCTGTAGACGGCGTTAAGCCGATTGGTTTCATCTTAAACCACTGCGGCGTGATTGAATAGGCTTCAGTTATGGGAAAAAAGGAGTTTTCCCGAAAAAACCCGAGGTTTCAATGACAACAAACGCCGCTCTAATTTACCCGTGTTGAATGATGCATCGCATTAGTTCCACTTTTGGTGCTTGTGTGTAAAATCATAATAAATTCGTACTTTTTTATTTGGTCAGCACAGGGGGGCCACAGGGGTGGCCAGGGACATGTCTACAGAGGCACGGGCCTCCCTAGGCCTCCGTGTAGAACCGCCACTGCAAAAGAGTGCCCACCCACTTCCATAAAACTCTGCAGAGGACCTAACTGAGTTAGTCCATACCTATGTTTAGTTCTTAGACCCTGACAGACTTCTCTTTGGTGTCTCATGCAGAACTTCTCCAGTCATTTAGTCTTGCAAGCTCACGCTCATCTGTCTCCACTTTTGAGTATCACACCCACATATCAAATTCCAAAAAGTAATTTATGGATGGAATCAAAGATCTTGAACTTGTGACTAGTGGTCTAAACACTCTGGTGTGTTTATAACAATTACAATATTATTTCTGTCTTTGCATATGAAAGAAAATTCTTGACTCTTAGAAGAAATGTTACATATATTAAAACAAATATTATGTCTTCAAGTAATATCACTGCATTTCATATGCTGATTCATGGCAAACAATATAGACTAACCTTGTCTGTGTTTCAGAAGGAGGATGAGAACAATTCTGGATCAGGTGACCCTCCGAAAAAGAAGCCCACAAGGCTAGCCATCGGTAAACACCTGCATGCTTTAACCCAGTCTTTGCTTCATATTTTTGTACATTACATTTTTTCTCCGTTTTTGTTAATTTTCGAACATGTGAAAGGCTGAAAAGTTTGGATGCGTTTCTTGCAGGGATTGAGGGAGGGTTTGATGTTGAGCAGGAGCAGTATGAGGAAGAGGTCAAGGTGGTTCTGTTTCCAGACCGACAGGAAGTGACATCAGAGGATCTAGCGTCGATGCCAGATGTTGTTCGGGAACGGGTACATAATTGTTTAATTCGTATAATTATTTCTTACTGTGTAAAACATATAGTCATACGTAAGTGATGTAGGTTTATACTTTATAACAGAGCAGGCTCTGATTGGCTGTGTTGGTGCTATTCTCGTTTGCAGGTGTCTCTGTCGATGGCGGGGCTGCAGGCAGCAGACTCTGTGTCACATGCTTTGCAGGTGCAGCAATGGGACGGAGAAGTGCGACAGGAATCAAAACACGCAGCTGAACTTAAACAACTCGACAATGGGCTCAAAATCCCTCCGAGGTGCATGCACGTGAATGTTGTTAACACATTTGATATGCACAGCTAAGCTTAGAAGGAAATTAGAGTAAGCGATTCTTTACGTTTCCATATTTCCATCTTTCTTTCAGTGGCTGGAGGTGTGAGGTCTGTGACCTACAGGAAAACCTGTGGATGAATCTGACAGACGGGAAGGTCCTGTGTGGGAGGAGATATTTTGATGGCTCTGGGGGAAACAACCATGCCCTCCTGTACTACCAGCAGACTGGATACCCATTGGCTGTCAAACTCGGCACAATAACACCTGACGGAGCAGGTGAGATTGTTGAATAAAATCCAGTTAAATCCTTTTGAAATTGGATATTTCAAGCCAGTAAAGTTTTAAGTGCTTTACTGTAAACTAGGGCTATATTTATGATGACATTGTGTGACATATTTGTCTCTGCAGATGTCTATTCATATGATGAAGATGATATGGTATTAGACCCTAAGCTTCCAGAACACCTTTCTCACTTTGGCATCGATATGATGACTATGGAAAAGGTAAAGTCTTTTAAAAAAAATCTCTTCTTAAACCGCTGAAGAAGCTGTTTTGTTTAGTGCTCCCTCTCTCTTGTTAGACGGAAAGAACCATGACTGAGCTGGAGATCGCGGTGAACCAGCGTGTGGGAGAGTGGGAGGTGATTCAGGAGTCGGGTACCACTCTGAGGCCCCTGTGGGGCCCAGGTCTCACTGGTATGAAGAACCTGGGAAACAGCTGCTACCTCAACTCTGTCATGCAAGTGCTCTTCACCATCCCAGACTTCCAGACCAAGTCAGTGCCTCTAACAATGTTTGTCGGACTAATTGTGGAAGTAGTGTTTTTGTCATGTTGTTGCAGTAATATTTAAGACATGAATATACTAAACATAATCACTACAGTTCAATATTTTGAGGTCAGTAAGACGTTTGTTGTTGTTGTTTTTTTCAAACGGCAAAACATTTGAATATAGAAGAGACATTATTACAGATTTCTGCTTCAAATAAATGCTGTATTTTGTATTCATTAAAAGGGAAGGAACAATATGATTAACCGTGGAGTAAAGGATGCTTAAAACTCAAATCAAACTTTTAAATTGTTTAATAATTTAAATTATTTAACGTTTAATTATTAAAAATATATAAAAGTAGAAAATCCAATAAAAATACTTTATTAAACACAGATTTACTTTATTACTTTACTTTATTAACAAACAGATAAAAAAAAAAAAAAATCTTACTGACCCCGCGTTTGATTGATGGTGTGTTTGTGTGTATTAGATACAGATGTTTTGGATATTTTTATGACTAAATTAGAACTGTTTCTACTTCAAAAATAAATTTTAAATGCATCTTCTTTCTGCTCACTCTCGATTATACTCAGATACGTTTCCAACATCGACAAAATCTTCAATGAGGCACCCAGTGACCCTACCCAGGATTTTAAGACTCAAGTGTGAGTACCTGTCCTATAAACTCTAAACTGCACATCTAAAATGGATCATACACCCCCAAACATTTGGCTCTCTCAGTAGCTTGCAAGTCTTACTTGTGTTTCCTCTTATTTTAACTTGGCAAGCCATTTCGGTTAAACAATACAAGTGGAATTTCACACATTTCTCCCACAAAAGCCTTGCAAGACCAGGGGCCGGTTGCACCAGCTGGACGTCCAGCTTTCCGCTCAATATTTACATCAGTTGCACCATCAAAAACTACGACCAGGTGCAGCTATGCCCGGCGTAGATGATGCGCGTCCTCGCTGACACGCAGTTATAGATACAGCTGAGCTTGTGCTTCAACAAGTGAATCTACCGCGCCATGATTTCATTCAGGAAACATTTATTAACATGCCTGGTTTTCTATCTGATATGTTCCATGACAGATTTCTTCAAACAAATATTAAAAATTAAGGCGGCAGGTTAAGAATTTAGCCTATAAAATCACAACGTTTTGTTGACTCTTTACAGTTCAGAATGATGTATCTAATTATGGAAACTTAAACTGATTTTTTATTTGAGCTATTTTGTTTCAGAAAAAATGCAAGTGATTGCGCTTTTGTACTTCAGCCTCTCTACACAAACATATCCCACATTTATTATTATGGCGCATTATTAACATCTAAACATTGTTATAGGCTTGAACTGTTTTATTGGGTATATCTAGAGTTTTATTTTTGACAAGTCATGGTGGTTTGAGAAGGATAAAGTGATCAAACACAGTTTATGATCAGCTCACTGCTGCTGATGGACGCTTGGTCGTTAGCCTACTTTAAAAAATCCAAAACTTATATTTAACGAACAAAAAAATACTCCAAACATTTATTAAAATTAACTTAATAACGAAACAAAACGAAATATAATAATTTTGACACAAAACTGAACTATTTTAATTTAATTTTCTTTGCGTGCAGATTTATGTCCGCCTATAGACAGAGTCTTATCATTTCATTCTGGTATTGCACCACTCATAGCTTTAACATTTAAAATAGAGTTTAGGAAGATGTATGTAACTGCAATCATTAGCTTTGATTACCTTGTAAAGCCTTGTCTCTTGTCAAAAGGCTCAAGGCGACCGCAGACTTTGATGAACACTGCTGGCAGCAGCGACGTCTGTATCCGTACCGTTCATATCAATGGAAGCGTAATCTCCTTGCTCCCAAAGTTATACATCTTGTAGGCTATCTCCGATAAAACATGATTTTGGGGAAATGTTGTGTTAATGTTGGTACACAACAGCATATGATAGCAATATAAGGTACTAACTTTCACCATTGAATGTTTAATAACTTTTTTTTATTTCCTGAAAAATAATGGTTTTGGAGATGGAGCCAACACAGAGCTTTGTGATTGTCTGCTGTAATAATTAACAAACAGACATGAATCCTAAAAACTAATAATGGCAGAGCAAATCATTAATTTTTACTTTACACCTACCTCTGACTAGACGTAAGATTTAGTCTCAGACGTAGCTTACATCGAGATGGTGCAACGGGTATAAATTCTATGCAGGACTTAAGACGAATTTTAGCTGGTGCAACCGGCCCCAGGAATATAACCGAGCAGTACAAGTTTTATGAACCACGTTTGTTATATTTGGAGACTGACAGTGTATTTTTAGTTTCAGTGTTCATGAACAGTTTGTCACACAGAGTGTCACACAGGTTTAGAACAATATAAAACTGACTAAATGAAGACAGAATTTTCATTTAAGCCTGAACTCTTTAGTCCCGATGATACTGAAGGCTCTTCAGTAATATTATATTTCCAGCAGAGGTCGCCATACACCAATTTTCCTTGTTACCTGAAAGAAACCATGATTATCTGCTTTGACTGTATCAAAGTTTTTAAGCATTTTAATGATTTTATGAAGTAACCAAAAGAATATTTCCACTCTATAAAACCAGAGCAAAGCTGGGCTATGGCCTTCTGTCAGGAGAGTACTCTAAGCCGGCCCCTGACCCCACAGACGACCCCAGTACCTCCACTGAACCCAGGGTATGCACACGCAAATTGGTTCTCATTCATGAAAGATGAATAGAATTTATGTTTAATTCCTTCATTAATACTAGTAATAATAATTAACACTGCTCATGTTCAGGAAGAGCCATTTATAAATATGCCTTTTTTTTGGACAGGGTGACCAGGTTGGCATAGCACCTCGCATGTTCAAAGCTCTGGTTGGACGAGGCCACCCTGAGTTCTCTACTAATCGGCAGCAGGATGCGCAGGAGTTTCTTCTTCACTTTATAAATATGGTGGAGGTAATGATGATGATGACATCCTCTTGCTGTCTATATTTTACGCTACTTACTCTGCATTCACTTTCTTTGCTTTTTATTTATGTTCGGCAGAGGAACTGTCGGTCTGGCATGAATCCTTCAGAAGCTTTCCGCTTCCTGGTGGAGGAGAAGATTGTATGCCAGCAGTCACAAAAGGCCAAATACACCCAACGAGTGGACTACATAGTCCAGCTGCCCGTTCCCATGGACCAGGCAACTAATATGGGTTAGACACTCATAATATGCTTCTGTGTTTTCAATATCTTTATCCTTCCTCTCATTTAACATCTTCTCTTTCTGTTTTTCAGAGGAGCTTCAAGAAGCAGAGCGTCGGCGAGAGGAGGCGGAGTCATCTGGAGCCCCTCCCCCTGCGGTACATCGTGCTCAAATCCCATTTGCTGCCTGTTTGGCTGCTCTTAGCGAACCAGAAACACTCACAGATTTCTGGAGCTCTGCGGTGCAAGCCAAAACCACTGCCACAAAGTAATAATATTCAATTAATACTTATTTAATATTAGTTTAAATCTTAATTGTTTGTAATGGTGATTTGTATCGCTTTGTCTCTTAGGACCACTCGCTTTGCTTCATTTCCTGACCATCTTGTCATCCAAATTAAGAAATTCACTTTCGGCCTGGATTGGGTTCCTAAAAAACTAGGTGAATTATATTTTTTTTAGTCTGTTTGATAATGTAACATGTCGGTTTTGACCTAGTAATTACATAGTTTAAAATTGATCTGTTGACAGCCCTCGATTGAATATTAATATGCTCTTGTAATTATTTTTATAGATGTGAGCATTGATGTTCCCGACACACTGGATCTGAGTGCGCTCCGTGCCATGGGACAGCAGCCGGGGGAGGAGCTTCTGCCAGAGGTGGCTCCACCTCCTCTCATGACCCCTGATGTGGAGGTTAAAGGTATCCTGGGTTCCCACGGCAACGAGGAGGACGACTCTCTCTACTCCCCACTGCTGTGTCAGTCTGTCTTTTCTCCTCTTTCCGACTGCACCTGTCTATCACTTAAACCCATCTTTTATTCTTCTTTTTCCTTTGCTTTCTTCTTTTTTGTGTCTATTTTAATTTGATTATATTTAAGTTTAAAGTCTTGACTTGCACTATATATAAATTCTATCTCATACAACCACCTTAGTTAGTCTTATTATTTAGTTTTCAATTGAATGTAATTTATTTTGGATTTAAAGAAACAGTTCACCTAAAAATGATCCGATGGAGAAGAGCGAGTATATTTTCAGCAAGAGAGATTCAGCATCACAGCACTTGGTCTGCAGTGAATGGGTGCCGTCAGAATGAGTCTAAACAGCTAATTAAAACATCACAATAATCCACATGACTCCAGTCCATCAATTAACATTTAAGGAAGTGTATAGCTGCATGCGTGTAAGAAACAAATCCTTCATTAAGGCATTAATTAATTAAATTTTTTAATCAAATAACTGCCCATAATTTATAATAATGCTTCCTCCAGTAAAAAAACTCTCACATTTGCCAGCATGTTTTGTCAGAACTATTTTGAACCATTTTCTCTTTTAAATGGGGCTTGTTTTGTGTGTATTTCTCTCCTGATTCAGATCAGATGACTTTCACTGAAAAAATGTCTTAATTATTGTTTTGTATTTTACAAATGTGCAACTTTTTATTTTACAAGATGTTAATAGAGGGACTGGAGTCATGTTGTGGATTATTTTTATCAGCTGTTTGAACTCGTTCTGATGGCACTCGTTCACTGCAGACAGTCTATTGGTGAGCATGTGATGTAAAAACTTGGCAAATCAGTTCTGATGAAGAATTAAAATCATCATCTTGGGTATTCTGAGACTTTTCAGCACATTTTCATTTTTGGGTGAGCTGTTCCTTTAAGCATGGGTTTAATTTTTTATGAATAATTTATATTAGAATTTAATCAGTGTAATTATTCCTGGAAAAAACATGTGTGTAGAGCACTCTCTCTGTGTGTCTCTCAGCTCCAGTGTTGGACGACTCCACGGTGTCTCAGCTGTGTGAGATGGGTTTCCCTCTGGAGGCCTGCCGGAAAGCTGTGTACTACACAGGCAACACTGGTATTGATGCTGCTATGAACTGGGTGATGGGACACATGGAAGACCCTGGTAAATACACTCATCAGGGAATGCTGACTGTGACGAGGATTTAAAGTATGCAGATGTCCAGTAATATTTTCTATGTGAACTTCTGCAGATTTCTCAGCACCTTTAGTGATGCCTGGATCTAGTTCTGCTCCTGGCACCACACCCACAGAGAGTCTACCGGAGGAACATCTAGCAACCATCGTTTCTATGGGATTCAGTCGAGACCAGGCCACTCGCGCTCTCAGAGCTACGGTGAGACACTTTAACAGCCTCTCTTAACCTGACTGATGCAAGAAGTTCATGCTAGTCCTCTGTAGACATTATACAAACTATAGGTAACTCGTTTTAGTCATTTTATATTTTTTTAAATAAGTAGCTTACATTTTAGGCAAATTTGGAATCAAGCACTTTTGTTTTTAGTTTGTTTTCCCACTTTCCCTCACTTTCCTTTGCTTAAATAGTTTGTTAAAGCAATTACTGGCAATTTGCCATCAATTGCTTGAATTAAATTCAAGCAACAACCAAACCCAACATAGAACTTTTATTAACAAAACTAGTAAAAATACATCATGCCATATGCCTAAAATAAAAATAACAAAAATATCTTACACAAAGTGAAAGTTTAAATAAATAGATACAAAACTGAGAACCATTATAGACTGAGAAGTGATTAATTCTAAAACATTTAGAACGTTTAAAACGTTTATAAGGAAAATTAAGTCAACTTCTGTGTTTGTAGAATAATGTTCTGGAGCGAGCCGTGGACTGGATCTTCTCTCATCTGGATGATCTGGAGTCCATGGATGTGTCTGAAGGTGGACGCTCAGAGGGAGGAAGTGAAGCTAGCCGGGAACCTCCTCCAGGACCACGTGTCCGTGACGGACCAGGAAGTATGTGTTTCTGTCAAATGTATTAAATAGGGATTTTTGGTATCATAAATATTTTGCTCACTTCTCATCTTTCCTGTTCTTTTGTCCTAAAGAGTATGAGCTTTTTGCGTTCATCAGTCACATGGGAACGAGCACAATGTGTGGTCATTACGTCTGCCACATCAAGAAGGACCAACAGTGAGTGAAGTTCTTTCTTTTTATCGCTGTTTATAGTCAGCTCCTGTACAGCAATACCACTTTTTCTCAGTATTGATGTTGTCATTGTTACTCTTTGCTTCTTTCAGGTGGGTAATCTTTAACGATCAGAAAGTTTGTGCCTCTGAGAAACCACCGAAGGACCTGGGCTACCTGTACTTTTACAGAAGAGTGGTGGAATAGAGTAAACTAGAATTTTCCTCTCTCTCTGTCTCACACACACACACACACACTCATCTGTATCTGATCTACTGAAACAGTAGGCCCCGGCTCCCGCTTCTGAACTGATGCAGCATTTAAAAGCACTTCTTCATCAAGTATATTCACTACCAAGAGAACCCAGATATAATAATGACAGAAGGAAAAAAAAGAGATGTAGGATGTGCGTATTAGAGTGTTCTTACTCGAAACGCCCATGTTGTACAATGCCTTACCACCCACACACACACTAGTCTCCTTCGTGCCTCCCCCTGATTGGATAGTGGCTATTGTGACATCATCGCTTTTAGAGCTAAGCTCCACCTTCCTTCCCTTTATGTGTTCCAGAATGTTTCTGCAGATGTTTAATGGCAAATAAATGTCACTAAATCACAAAAAAAACAAAAAACAGCTAAATATTATATATTGGAATTTTAAATTTAAAAAATGAATGCAAAAGGTTTTGTGCAGTTTCACATTTTTCCTTATGTTTTGTTCTACTTTTTGGGGGGAGGAAAGAATTCCTTTTGTTGTTTTTGCTTTAAAATAAATAATAAAAAAGTTTCTCTTTGCTTCTTCTGACTCTCTGTATTGATTGTGGGTGTGTTTTAAATAATAAGCAGTAATAAACATGTGGATCAAGTGTATTGATAAATATAAAAATATGAAACAGAAGGTGTAAGGGTCATTCTATGGAAAATATACATTTTTTTTGTACTTTGACTTTACAGAAATATATTACACTTGAAAAACACTTTAGGATTAATATATCTTTATATTATGTAATAAAACAATGTTAATTGAATAATATACCTTCCATCAATTTGGAATTTTTTTTTTCATTATAAAGAATCTGTATAACACTGACATATAACCTGTGCCTAAACAATTTGAGAAATAGTATTTCATAAAAACTTCTAATATTGCTAAAGTAGACAACACCAGGGGATGATAAAATGGTACATGTAGTCTTGAAATAATTGTAACACTACATACAGCCAAAAGGTGATCTAAAAATGTGGTTTAGGTTTAAATGATAGAAATACATTTTAGGACATCTTGCCATGGTCACTGTGATTTCACTAAGAAGAATGTGATCCTGGATCAACATTACTTTCCAAAAATATAAACTTATCCCTATCCTTACCCTTAAACCTACCCCTATCCAAAAATTATGCCTAAAATCAGTGGTAAATGATAGCTGATTAACAAGGGTGTAGAAGCACATAACTATTATAAGCCTAAAATAGGTCTTTCCAGAAAAGTCATTCCTCAATTCTGATTGGTTGATTAGAATGTTGTTCCAGGATCAACAAGGACGTTGATCCAGGAACATCTTGTACTTGGTGAAATCACGCTAACCTCTTGCCATAGGGAAGTGGACGTTTCTGTAGAATGACCCATAAACAACACAAATGACATTTGGTCATTTATTCTGGTTAACAACAAAGTTCCAGTGCCATATAAGTTTTGCTAAGTGAATTAGTTTAGTGTCTGAAGTCATGTGTGTTTATGTGAATGTGTGTCTTAATATGTACTTATAAACGTTGACTATACTGAGAAGCCTCACTTGTATAAATGCTATATAGACTCTTTTTATGTTATTGTTGAGTATTTATTAGCTTAATTCTCAAATCTAACCTTATTTGAACTGCATGTGAGAGGCATTTCCTTCCCTAAATTGCTTGACTTAGTTTCTCTTAATCTCCAAACAACTTTTTTTTCTTCCACTCTCATTCCTCTTTTCAGTTTCTTAGGTTCAGGTTTTTGTTTCGGCTGTTTTACTCACTGGTTATTACTAGTTGGTCGCAGAACTTCAAACTTTTTCAACAAACATAAAACAGCCTCCAAAAGGTGAGTATGAAAAGAAAAGAAGGGGTTTCATCTATGAAGATACTAATAAGCAAATGGTTTCTTAAATAAAAACAAAATCATGACAAAAATAAAAGTGCCAGAATGACTGAGTTTTGCTGCTTGAGGTCTAAATATTTAACAACCAAAAGAAGATAGACTTTCTCTAACTTTGAATCAGAAGACATGATATTTTTTAAATATTAAATAATCATATAAATATTTGGACTGACTTGCATTTTTGTCTTTCAAATTTATTGTGTTAATTTGCAGTACAGCTTATAAAGGAATCTTGTGTGTGATAAGTACATTAAAGATAGACTATTCAGTAAACTTTATTATTTGTTTTACTAAAGCCTACAGTATGGAGACATTGTATATTTTGCTGGTTTATTCAAATTTAATGTTAATCAGTTGAAATTGTAAATATTTCTGGACCAAACTAAACATTATATATAACAATATATATATATATTATTTTTTTTTGTAAAAGGAACGGAATGGCAATTTGCAAGATCTTTTTTCTCCTTGGTAAGCATTAATAAATTCATTGTATTATTCTAAACTGAAATACACAATTTATTTTAAACTGTCTACAATTGTTTCGCCTGTACAGCTTTCTTTGACTCGTTGTGTTTAACCCTCAATGCTCTCCATCCTTCTCTCCGTCAGCTCTGTGTATATGGTGTGGGACATGTGATGTGTTTTATGGGCGAGTCGGTGATGAGGTTTCCATGGAGTGTGGAGTGGATCCTAACACCAAAGACAGTGATATAGACTGGAAATTTAACAACCAGCGCATCTATCGCATTGATGGCAAAAGAGGAACTAGACAGAAGGGTATCAGTTCTTCAATTATATACAATAATGATCTGAATATGACATTTTTTAGTAAACACACTGTAATTGCTATAATTTTAATAGGTACCTCCCATATTACGGCTAGAGCAAATATATATGGAGAAGCTTTGAAGATTTCCAGACTGGAGACAAGAGATGCTGGAGACTATGTCTGCACCAAGTCAGATCAACAGAAAACACACACTCTGCATGTAGTATCAGGTGAGAGACGACAGCAGTGGTTGTCATTTATATGCATGTACTTTTTTTTGTATTACTGTATTGTTCATATTTACTTCTATTTCTCTTTCAGTTTCAGTCAGTGTTAAACCAGGTCCAGTGCTGCTGCAGTCTAGTGATGCAGAGCTACACTGTGACATTACAGGAGACCCTCATACTGAAGTACAGTGGCTGAGACCTAATGGTGAAAAATATATTATGAAAAAACAAGTAATTCTCCTGAAATCTGTGACATCACGAGACGCAGGCCAGTGGACGTGTGTAGTCAGTGGTGACCTGAGAATAACATTGACTGTTTCTGTTGTTGGTTAGTGTTCTTCAGTATTTGTTATTCATTATGAAAGTGTTTTTATTTCTACAATACTTCACATTTAATGCTGTCAGTGACATTTGTCTGGGTCTCCAACAGGTCTTCAGACCACAGCTGTTAATGTTTCTGAAGGGGACGACATAAAGCTGCCCTGTTCTCTTCCTCAGA
>JAUMHQ010000076.1:6545691-6558639 GCA_032361165.1 Enteromius paludinosus | reverse complement strand
TGGTGGGGACATTTCAATGGTCGGAGGATATTGGTGGGGACACATCCCCACCGTCCACCCTAAATCTACGCCCCTGCACACATATATATATAGTATAGTCTGGTACTTATATTACAATAAATGCACAATAGTAACTAAAAGTATTATCTCATTTATTTTGTAGAACTGAGAAAGAAGTGGAGTTTGGAGACCAAATGAGGCCATTTCCAATTCCCAGACAACACCGCAACCCACGTACACGTACAGCAGGCCCAGACCATGCCAACTGAGAGGAGCAGAGCACAAGACCATCGAGCCTGTGCATTTAAACATGCTTCTTGCTTAATGATACCATATAAGACATGCACTTTGCAAGACTGTAGAAGTGGGCAATGAATACGCTGAATACTGTACATTTAAAACAAATTCTGTTGGAGAGTATATCATATGTCTTTTCAACTGTACTTTTTGAATGACAAGAATGTTGAATGTTTCTAAATAAAATTGTGATATTATGCTTCTGCATGTGTGGCTGCTATGCGTGTGTGTATTTCCCCACGTTTTAATGAGCAGAAACTGGTGCAGCTGGAACTGTTGTAGTTCACAGGTGTCCATACGAGTACAGCTGTATATATCAAAAACATCAAAACCGAACAAAATTGCATGTTTAGTTTTTCATGTGCAGCACTTTGAAAGAATAATCTGATTTTGACTACAAAAGTGTGTTGCTTTGCTTTGAAATACAGCCTGAAATAAGGTAAAATGCTATCGTTACGATGGTACCATAACGTACAGAAGCTGTAAATCTTCACTCTTAAATGATACATATTGCTACCTAAATGTATATACCGTTCCAAACCCATAAGACAATTGCATAGATAGAAACGAAACGTAAATGTTCAACAGCCCAGAAAGGTAAGACATCCTTAAACTAGTCAATGTGACATCAGTGATTCAACCTTCATGTTATGAAGCTAATACCTCTTGTGCACAAAGAAAACAAAAATAATGACTTAAGTAAATTTCTTCAACAATTTGGTGCTGCTGACACAGGAGCCATCGTACTGATGTAGAAGCCGGACACCCTGTGCCCTGTTCACAAACAGAGGAGTGCTGTTATTGTCTATTAGTTTTTATGTTGATTTTATATTACTGTTTGTAAACTGTTTTTGGCTTTTAAGCATTAATAATAACAAAAAAGCAGAGTAATGCACATGTATGCGTCACAGGACTCACAGCGGAGACTGATGAAGAAGAAAATAAATTGTTGAATAAAGTCCTTTTTTTTTCTTTCTGCACAAAAGAAGTCTTCTTTTTGTGTGCATTTGTTTTCCTTCAGAATTTGCAGTTTTGGGTGAACTAACCTTTGAATACATTTTGAAAGGGTATTGTCTTGTACCCATTTTGAGTAAAAAATTGACTATTTAGAAAGGCAAAGACATTAAAATGCAAAAGATAGAAGCTTTAAGAAATTTGATGCAGACGGAAGGCAGTTGGTGTGATAAATCATGTGTGACACTGGTACAGGAGTAAATAGTACTTCACTCTCAGAGTAAAAACAAAGGCATACGATACCGCAGACACTCGAGCGTAAAGCTACGCAAATCACGTTACAGTTTCCTGTCGTGTGTGTATGACAGAGTGTGTTTGGAAGAAAATGTCAGTATAGCTCTGAGACCCTGAACAGAACACACACTCATCTCATCACAACTGTAAGTATTGCTCTGTTACTAAGACAAACACAAACTATCCAGCTTTTATTAGCCAGGCTGAACGTCTTTGTTTTCTCATATAAAGTCAAAAGAGTTTCCTCTTCAGCTAAATGTCTGACACAAAATGCGTGTTGTAAAATAATTCCAAACAAAATGACAGTGATGGAGATGTGTTGGTTAGTTAATGTTGGTAACTAGCAGCTTGTTTTGATCAATACAAATGTATGGTCCTATATGCATTTTGAATACTCTATCGTACGGTGAAGTTTTGCTCATATGTTTCGATGCCGAAATGACGTTTCTAAGGTGCTGTTTGTAGCATTCATGCATTCAATTGCTAATGATAACATGAATAACTGTTTGAAAAGAGATTTTAAGTGTACTATGTATCATTTACATATAAATATTTGGGGTTGTTTTTCAGATATTTGAATGTAAAATTGTATCCCTAGAATAGTTAATGTTTTTTCATTCGATAATAAGTGTTTGTAATTACGTCTTATTACTCTTACTGCTGTAGACATGAAAAATTTGAAAGTGTCAGCCATCATAATGCAGAATATATTAACATATTAGTATTGTGTTTAAATCTGTTCTGTAGGCCAAGGCCTTACCGTGGACCGTTAAATTATTTTTT
The DNA here is from genome assembly GCA_032361165.1 of Enteromius paludinosus. Taxonomy (NCBI): domain Eukaryota; kingdom Metazoa; phylum Chordata; class Actinopteri; order Cypriniformes; family Cyprinidae; genus Enteromius; species Enteromius paludinosus. The sequence goes on along the minus strand of JAUMHQ010000076.1, from coordinate 6,556,311 downwards.
AAATTATTTGCTATTGACAAGGTAGACTCTTCAAAACTGGAAAAAGATTATGCCAAAGACTTTCTGCATTGTTTAATTACAGTTTTTAGTAATTTTGTGTGATAAGCAGGATGTTTTTGAAATGTATCAGTTGAGTTTTGTGATGCGATAACTGTTTACACTCAGAAAAACAAACAAACAAACAAACAGAAATGCTGGTAAAGTATGGACAAACCCGTTATTGGGTTGCAGTGACCCAGTGGTTGGGTTTCTACTGCTGGGTCAAAACAAACTCATACATTTTTTTTTATCCATATTTTTTACCAGCCCTGGGTTGTATTTAACCCAGCATTTTTAGTACACGGTTACACTGAATAAGCAAAATTGAATACTTTAATATTTGCATTTTTGTATTTGCAACATTTTTTTTAAATCATGAGATACCAGTACAAAAATGTAAACAAACGTGTGTATTTAAGTAACGTAAACAAGCCGTTAAGGTGACCCATGTAAAAATACATAATTCACAAAATTACATGTCTCTGCATTTATATTTTCAAAGTATATTTATGTTAAAGACAGTAGTATATATCACATAATGAATATATTGTTTCAAAAATATGCAGGTATGGAATGCCGATCTTTCTCTTTTATTAGTTTGAAACTGTCTGCGCAGGAAACAAAAACTGAGGACTTGCGCATTACAGCAATCATTTATTCATTTTAACAGAGAACGTCCTCACAACCTTGATTTACTAATGAAAATCCATCCACTTTATTTTTAGTTTAATACAATAATTTTTCTATACATTATCCACAAAAGTCAGACTTAGGAACTAATATGAGTGCATTAGAAGTAATATCACATATAACATCAAAATATAAAAGTAAGGCGCTTCTTCGAACATCTTTTCTGGTATATCTTTTCTGATTCCTATAGCTAAAGCATGGTGTTAGCAATGGCAAGGTCATAGGATTGATTCCCAGGGGATTCATAAAACTGATCAAATGTATTCAGATTTAATCTAAGTTGATTTGGTTCACTGTCTGACAAATGAATACCCTGGCTTTTCAATGCTATTGAGTGGCTGTATGAAGTAATTTCCCCTGAGAGTGACACAGGTGTCTTAGCTGATAAAACCACAGGTGCAGCTTATCACATTAACTCGTCTGACGACCTAAAAACATCCAAATACTTCTATTCTTCATTTGAATTGTAAATCTATTATAATATTATTTAATATAACTCATCAAATAGTATGCTCGAAGATTAAATTTAATGTAATATTTTGTTATCATATGCAATGATTTTCATATGTTCAGATTAGGTGTCCAAAGACATTATGAAAAATAAGTTACGATATAAATACAAACGGATGCCCAATCTACTATGCGTCGCTGTCAGACATTGTCGTCTCGTGTTGAAGATCTTGTTTTGTTTCTGAGAAAAATCGCAAACAAAACTGGAAGAGATCCTTCGCAACCACATTCATTTCATTTTTCAGGAGTCCAACATTGCAACATATCGCATGCTTCAATTGAATAAAACATGCAAGCACGTCGAAGATGTCATGTAGGCAATCTGTTTGTCAGCGCATACTATTGTACTCGCTAATGTCTGGATATGGTCTTCCATGCATGCTTTATTTGACATGATCATTTATTCTGGAAATATTATTATTCAAGCATGAATTACTTCACAGAAGTCTACCAACATTAAACAACAACAAAGAACTTTATTACATTTTTGTTTCATTCTGTCATGGCATAATAGACCATTTGAGAGAAAAAAAATAATTTACATGCAAATCATCAAAAATATCTTCCGCAAAAATTCAACCAAGAGGATTTTTGAACTCTGATGCTTTAACACCTCACAGGGAATCACCTTAATCCCCTTTGGGTTACACTTTATATTAAGGTTTATTATTACAATGTAATTACACAAGCAAGAACTGCATATAGGGTTTGCGTTGGTTATTATGCGTTATTTGCTAAAGCATGTACATAAGGTGTTACCTCAACTTATGCTTTTAGGTTAAAAAGTATTAATGATGAAAATGTAAAACACGAGATTATAACAGTAGACGTTGTCTAACGATTGCGTCTGATTTAGCGACTCGTAGTTGCGTAACGGCTTCTTAAACACTTGTAGGACAGGCACAAAATGTTTCTAGACATAACTTTAGATTAACAAAATTCTGGACCATAAAATACAATATCAGGTGTTTGCACACACCTTGCGTACACCATATAACTTAAAAGGGGTAATAAAATGAATTATGCATGAGACAAACACCACTTCAGACTGAATTGCAATCTGTCTGATAACAAAACATTATGCTCAACTTGATGCATTACCTTTATGATTATCTGTATGCACAGAAACAGAAAGTACAGTTTTTTTGTTTGCAAATTTAAAACACTTTTACATGCAATAAGCCATTGGCCACATACATACAGTATATGCATATATACATTATACACAAAGTTAAATTATGTGCAAACATTTATTCATGTAAGCTTATAAAAAGATCTTTGAGCGATGTGTATATGCAGTAAGCCATACAAGTACAATAATCTTTAATATAGCTGCACTCCTACATTAAAGTGCCAGTCATTAGAAATTGAAGGAATCAGTGTGAATCAGTCAGACAAACTATGTATCACTGTATGTGAAATTAAACTAAGAAATATGTGTTTTAAAAGACAAGAATAACGGGTGACCGTTTATTTTCATTAGTGACACATATTGTGAAAGGGTGACTTTAGTCTGAAGTCTGAAAATAGAGCGCACCTGTGTTTGATTTTGGTGCTGTTATGAAGGAGGGAGTGATTTTCATAATGAGAGCAGGATTCCCTGTTTCACAGTGTGTCATACAGATATTTTTCTCATTTCTCATCCTCTCACTTCAGCTTTGTCCCACACACATACCACACATTTTGTCAAAGGGTTTTCCTACCTGACCCTCAGTTTTATTATGGAACAGAGAATGCAATTCACTTTAGAAAGAAACTAGCACGTGGCTTTTATGGATGGTCTGGGACTACTGTTAGTGAGGCTTTCAACAAGTTAGTGTGTTTGATGTGTTTCATAATGTCCTCTCAGTTTGTCCCACTCGAGATGTTCAGCTCAGTAAAGTAAATAATCATCCAGAAGTGAATTGCAAAAAAATAAAAAATAAATTGAAATCTCGTTTTTAAAGTATACTCTGCCTTCAGAGGAAAAAACTTGTGAATATGAGATTTCATAAATATAGGAAATGACACAGCAGATGGCAGATTCCTGAAAATGAGTGACCTTTTTAAAAGCATTTCTGTGAAAATGCATCAGCAATAATGACAATAACTTACAGTCTTCAGTTGAAAAAAAAAACCAAAAACAACATGCAAGAATTAAAATGACGTAAAAACAATTACGCAACGGAACATAATCACAATCTGCACTGTGAGCTTTCGAAATTTGCCGTGTAAAATATGATCTAATCTTCTGTACATTAATCTAAAAATACACGTTTTGTTAAGCTTTAGACCAAATGTCAGTAATCTCTCGGTGTCTCAACATCTCTTTCCACTGACATTTAGCCAAGCTTGCATTTCAAACCTAAAGGACTTCATTAAATGTAGGAGGTTTGTAACTGAAAACTCAAGAACGAAAGAGACAATTGCAATTTGTCTTTCTAAATACTTTCCATTCCCTTTTCCAAAACAGTTGGTCTACCACGTGAAACCCTTACTGTCGAAAACCAAAAGCAATGGCGTCCATCTTAGTCCTCTTCAGCGCTCGGCACACCTCAGACTTCTTCAACATTTCCTACAGCCCACAGTTGAAGCAGATGTGTGTGAATCACTGAAAGTTTCTGCTAGAGGGATCCCCTCTTAGTCACATAACTGTAGCCAATCCCTTATAATACATGCATAAAATTCTCACTCATTTTAGCAGACCACACGAAGACTGTAGATAAAACGGTAACAAAGAAGAAAACGGCAGATAGTTCGCCCCAAAAATACCTTGACACAAGTTACAAGGGTTAGATGCGTGGGAGACAGAGACAATATCAGTCTTGTTTCATCAGCCAAGTACACACCAAAATGACTTGCTTAAGGGGAAACACGTAATGAAAACCTGTATGGGACATATTGAAATAAATCGCCCACTTTTCCTGCTTGCTTTCTTTCTCTCTTTCGGTAATGATTATGTTGGTGTCTCAACACCTTTCAGTTTATGTGAGTAATGAGGGATCCCTCTAAAATGGGTCTTTCCTTTCAGCGCTGAGAGACTAATGATAAATTGATTTAGCCATTTAGATGTAAACGAGGATGTAAAGCTAAAGGTACTGTATTTTTTGAAGAAGACGAACAGCGCACGGCAGGAAGAGAGAGAATGACAGAGGGGTGAAACCTCAGACACAGATGTGAGGCAGGCAACGTGTTTGTTTCAACCTTCATGTGGTTCCCCTTAGCAAACCACTCCTGTCCTACAGCGCTCAAATATGCTCTACAGTACCTGTCGCTTTCTCGAGCTTCTCTTTAACGTGCTTATTCTTCTACAGCAGGATGCTTTCTTCAGTTTTAAATGCTGATGCCACTGGAGAAACCTTTTTTGTGTCTGGTCTTGAAAAACAGACAAAATTAACAAACTTGTGCTTAGGGTTTCTTAATTTCCAAAGAATTTGGCCAAATCTAATAAAGATAAACCGTATCTATGTCTGAAGTAACTTCATTCTGAAGAGTGCAGCTTGTTTAGATGTGTGTGGAGACTTATGAATCGCTAAAATCCTCTTTAAAACAAATGTAACAGCAATCATAGACTTACAAGATGCTGACTTGACTTAGAACTGACCTCAAAACAGAACTAACGTAAGATTTTTGCTTGCTCTTAAGTAAAAAAAAACGACAACATTGTGTTATTTTACCAGTGTATTTCATAAGCTTTTATTTTAGTATTGTGTTCCTCTATGGAACCGCATTGGTTTAAATCAGTTCATCTTAGCAGAAGTGATACATTACAGCAGAGGTGCCCAACTCTCTTGGCGATCGACTGTCTTGCAAAGTTTAGCTCCAACTCAAACACACATGCCTTTAATTTTCAAGTGATCCAAAAACACATTATTAGTTGCTTTAGGTGTGTTTGATTAGAGTTGGAGCTAAACTTTGCAGGACAGTCGATCGCCAGGTGCATGGTCGGGCACCCCTGCATTTTAGAGGAAGCTGAGTCGTGATAAATTGCAGCATTTTAATAACTTTAGAAACAATATTAAACAGTTTATATGACATCACATCTTTAAAAGGTATCTCTGTATAAATCTACGCACTTAATAGCAATTTGCCTGAAAATTGCTTATTGCTTAATCATGCATTAAATGATGAACGGATTTAAAGAATTTACACTGAACAAGTTCACGGGTCAAATTTACACACTTATGTATATATATATATATATATATATATAATACTGTATCTTATTTTTGTCTTCCATACATTTTTAAAACATGCTTGGAAGATAAAATAGATATTTTAATAGTATTGATTTCTCTATCAAATCAAATTTATCTGTGGATGTCTGTAGTCTGGATGTGGTGTTTTATGCTATTTAGCTAAACTGAAAAGATTTGTAAAGATTGCAATGATTCAAGATTTTATACAAAATGCACCGAATTATCTGTTCATAACATAGTCGTTATACATTGTATGACATTGCACTCATATTTGCACAAGATGTACAGTATACGCACTTGGGGATTCGGATGAATGTGGAAACTATAATAAAAAAAGATCTCTTTAAACAAATAATAGATTAAAAGAAAGTGTACATTTAAGGACAGTGGAACAAATAAAAAAATAAACAAAACAAAGAAACAAAACCCAAGAGGAATAGAAATAAATGCTTATGCCGTTGGTGCTCGGAGGGTCAGCACTAATGAAGTTCATTTGTGACAAAAAGTGTTTTTAAATGAAATACATTAGATTATTATTAGAATTTATCAATAGCTCTGTAGCAATTCTCATGGTTACTAAAAGGACACTGACATTTAAAAAAAGTATATAGACAAGATAAAGTCAGTCATACAATAATTTGGTAAACAAACAAAACTAAACGAAACAAAACAAAAAAGAGAAATGAAACTTAAAACTACATGAAAACTAGACATAAAACAAAAGGTCAAAATAAGTCAAATAAAAGGACGTTCCTCTTTACATGATAAAGAAACAACTCCGTAAAGCAGACCAGAAAATCCTACTCAGAAAACGCTTACTTAGTGTGACGCAGCGACGTCCAGTTTTTTGAACGTATTATTGGAACCCTTAGAAAACATTTCAATTAATTTAATTTCATGATTGCCATTGAGACTTTTCGTACATGGACCTGACTATACATTACTATCATCTATTGTTATAAATTTATTATAAAATGTTATACTGGTCAAATAATAATGTTTTGGAGATAGAGACAATACGGTTAAAAAAAGTAATTGTCATAAACATTTGACAACTCAAGATATTCAGTGGAAAATTATTATTATTTTTTTAAATTTTGAAATCTTAGTTCAACAGCCTCATGTCAATAACCGGACGTCTTTTTTTACCTCTCAGGCCAATCAGACGGAGGGGAGGCGCCAATGAAGGATAAATAGAAATATTTTGGCCTGTATGTGAACACATCCGCTGCCTGACTTTCAAGAGGAACGCTAAAGAATTTTGCTCGTAACGTGAGTATATTTACACATAGATGTACTTTTAAATATACCCTGTTATCTACACATGGCAAATTAATTTGTATTTATTTATTTTTTATTATGTATTATTTAATTTAATCTGTTTTTATGTCTTCTCAAGATCACAATAGTTGCTGATCTTTTAAAACCTTTTTACAGTGTATAAAAAAACTAAATGTAGTATTTACTGAGAATGAAGTCTGGAAAACAGTAGAAATTAATTGACAACATACATATTTTTGGTTAAATTAATCTGACGACCTATTTTGCACATTAACAAAAACTTGATCATGCTAAAGTTTAAAACAGAAACACGAAAACCTTCCAATACACAGTATAACACTAGACATCAAATATACGGGATGTAAAACAGACACTGTGTATGCAATGCTGAAATTATCTGTAAAAATGTTTTCGGCTCCATTATAAAAGAAACAATTAATCACATACAGGATATTAGAATAAGTATTTATTTTATATAGTTTAGTTAAACTAAACAGAGCATTTAAAATAGCTCGGAATTCCATCAGAGAAAAATGTATCTTAATCTCTGAGATTCATTAAAAAACCTAACATGAACGAAAATGGAGGTGCTTAATGCATCAAGTCTTATACTGCTTTGAATGTTTTGTCATGCATTTAGAAATTGAAGTTCTTGGCTTTACTAAAGTTCCCCTCCCTTCTGCTTCATCTCTGTCTGTTTGCTGTTTAACCTCCATCCTGACCACAGCCCTGATCATCTGTCTTTCTGGGTTACTTGTTCAGGTGCAGTCTCTGGCTGTCTTTATCTCTACATCTATCATGTCTCTTTGTGTTTCTTCTTCCTCTGTTTCTGTTTCTCATTCTTCACAAACTTTTCCCTCATTTCTTACACATTTCTGCTCAACTGAAGACTTCAAATTTAAAAATCATATTATTACAATTTCTCTTTCAGACATTTTTGTAATAAAGGGCAGGAGTATCAAGGCACATTTGTATTCTGAATCAGAGCAACAAAAACATGAAGGAAACTTATACATTTCTTTCTTAACTAATGTTTTAACATTCACTTTTATTCATTTAGCGGGTGTTTTTATCCAAGGTGGCTTACATTCCCGGGATCCACCGACTGCTCACTGAGTGATGCTGATTTAATTTAGCCGTTGATAACACAATGTATCTGAAAATGGCACTTTTTCATAATGAAATTCACCACTTTCAATTCAGCCAATCATAGACGCATAAATAGCCTGTACCACTATAGGCCCATGTGAATATCTAGAGCAAAAACATGTATTACCTACTGTATATTGCGCATTATTGTGGATTATATGTTGTTGGCTTTTAGTACTTGTAATAAAAATGTAACTGCCATTAACAGAAAGTCACAAACTGTTATAAGCAGTATACTTTTGCGCGCTAAATTATGCTGCAGGAGTTATGTTTACTAAACATTATAGGAGAGCACATTTGCGCTACTTCCTTTATCAATAAAGTGCATGCAGCACAACAAATAGCTTGTTTTATTTTATATATAAATGAAATTATTCATCCTATAAATCTTTTTTTTTTTTTTTTATTTCTCAGTGGTGGACAGGCAAAAGTAAAACTATTACATTTTAAATAATCTATCCATTTTATTAATACATAATTTTAAAACCAACATCACTAAACGTATTCATGTTTTTCTCAGATGATTTATCCAAAACCACTTGCGCTGCATATATTTTAACATTTTATGCATTACTTGGGAATTAAACCAAGAACTTGTTATTGTTGGTGTAGGATTTTTTTTCTCAATAATTAACATAAAAAATTTAATAATAATAAAATAAAAAGGTTTTATTTTATTTTTTTACATAAAAAAAACAAAAACTAAACATTATATAAAAAATTAAAGGTTGTGTTTAGAGTCACAAAGATACTGTGAATATAGGAATACGGTATAAAACATTGCAACAAATAAATTAGGTGTCTGCATTTTTCTAGTTTGAAGTGTCAATCTCTTCAAAAGGAATCCAAAGACAGATTTGTGTGAACAAATCACATGCAGAAAAAGAGAAAAGATCAGATATAACAGGCATAACACACACCGCACTCCAAGCACAGCAATACCACCAGCAGCGCCATGTGGTGTTTTTTTTTCTGTGTCTAAGCGTGGAGAGATCCGCCTTTCGTGGAACAAGGGAGGAAGAGAGGGGGTGTTATGGAGGAGGAGGTGAAGAGGTGAAAACGAGAGGGATAAGAATCTACTCCCTGTACAATCTCAGCCCACCACAGACACACCTCTCACCGTCTTTTTCTCGCCGTCTTTCTAGCTCTTCCTCTTTCATGTTTCTTCACTGACACTCGTCTTCCTTTATGTCTGTAACCCATAGCCCACCACAAAGCTTCTGTCTCCCCCTCACTATCTGCCACTGTTTCTCTCAGTCACTCAAAAAAAAAAAAAATCTGAGCCCACCACAAGCCCCTTCCTTCCTATATATGTTTATGCTCTTTGTGTTGAATTTCTTGATGGCCATGTCTTACAGATCACCCTCCATCATCTCTGGTTCTGCTCTGACAGAATGATGTTGTGTTGGATAATAATATCACTGTTTGTTGGATCGCTTAAAGCGCAAGGTAAGTTGCAAATATCTTTAAGGTAGTTATATGACAAAGAGTGTTAAATGCAGTCAGTATAAGTATTCTTTTTCTGTTTTTCTTCTATCATCAGAAAACCATATGGTAATTTACGCACAGGAAGGAGGGACTGCTATTCTACCGAGACAGAAAACCCAGGAAGTAGATAATCTTTATGTGAACTGGTTTCGTGGGGAAGACAAACCTCTAGCTATCAGTAGGAATCCTCAGGGTGGGATTCAAAGGGGTGAGATGCAAGTTTTTGAGTTTTGAGCATTTTCACTCTACTGTATTATAATGAGGTTTTCATATTTGACATAACTGCACATGTATATTTTTTTTCTAGAGAAAGAAATTAAAACGTATGCTGAGCTGTTGCCGGATTTCTCTCTAAAAATCTCACCAGTAAAGGATTCAGATTTTGTAATTTGGCGCTGTGAACAACATATATTAGTAAAGGATTTAATAAAAACCTACAAACTGTACCATGGTAAGAGAATGCACACAAAGAGAGTATGTATGTTTGAGAAACAACAAGTAGAAAAAAGATCCAAATAATTTAGTCACATCATCTGCCACCCTCATGTCGCTCTTTCTTCTGCAAAACAAAAAAAGAATATATTGTGAAGCATTGTTTTTGTCTATATGGTGAAAGTCACTGAGTCACATCGACTTTCAATATATTTTGAATTCCACAAAAGAAAGTCATACTAGTCAGAATAAATAATGATATAATTTTTTTAAGGTAAACTATCGTGTTAACTGCTCTCATTTCATTTCCCTAAAATTTAATCTATTAACAACAATCATCTATTTCCATATTACATAAATGACTTAAACGTATATGACTAACCTGCCTATTTGGCAGTATGAACAGGATTTAATTGGTTGCTCCACTCACACACATTTCGACATCAATGATCATTCGAAATTTAGGCAATATACAGTATGCACACATTACATGATAAGATTCCTTCAACATTGTTGTATTCCACTGTCAAAACTTTGTTCTTCTCTGTTTCAGTCACTATACCTAAAGTCCCGCCTGTGATGGCTGGTGGCACTCTGTCTCTGGAATGTAAAACAGACCCTAGTCCAGTTGACCCCAAAGTAACATGGATTCCACCTAAAAACTTAGATTGTGATTTAGAACAATATCAAAACACAAAGAAAGTTCACATCACAGATGTGTCTAGGTGTCATAATGGTGTTTGGACATGCAACCTGGAGTATGGGAGTGATGTGAGAATAACTAATGCAACCACAACAGTTTCTGTAATAGGTGAGACTATTGTGCTATTAAACTCTCTGTTTCTGTCTCTGG
>JAUMHQ010000076.1:6456949-6494062 GCA_032361165.1 Enteromius paludinosus | reverse complement strand
TTTTCTCTCCATCGCTGTGTTTACTTTGTAATCGACAATCAACAGATTTCCCATCCCCCAACGCTGTCACTCACGACCAGAGGTCAAGACTAAACCAAATCACCTGAACATCATAATCGCTTTATGCTGCGGCACAGCACAGGTATGATAGACAATAGAAAACCGCTTAGCGGCACAGATTATTATTTTTTCCTCCAAGTTCGTGTGCCGCCCCCCACGTGACATGAAAAAATGGCACCCTGGGCGGCCGCCCCGTTCGCCCATGCTAAAAACCGCCACTGATGGTTAGCTTGTGTATGTTTGACATTCTATTCTTCATAGAGTAGATATATAGTGCTGTGGTTGAGGCTTACAAGTGACCCCATAATACAACAGTAAATAGCTGATTTAGAGTGTTTTAAGTTCTGAAACTTACAGTTTTTAGGTTTTTAACAGTATAATGACCTCATATATGGGAAAAGGGGGAAGGGAATTTTGGTTTCTTAGTTCATGAAATATGCTAAACCTATATTGGAGGTAAGTATTTTCACTCCAAAATGAGAATTAGTATTAGTAATGAGTATCAAGATATGTAGCTCAAGACTTAATAGACAGTTTTAGGTTGATAACTTTGGCTTATATATTATCTATTGGGTTTATTGATGACTGATCACAAATCAACCAATGACACACTAATCTGTGACCTGCAATGATTCTGTTCACCACAGAGCAGCAGTATTCTCTCTTTATAGCTGAACTGTTTCAAGTCCAGCTGTAACCTGTGGAAGATTAACATCATTTACCATCACAGCAAAATATAAGAAGTAGATCGACTTTTCTATATTTCCAGTTACTCGCTGAAATATGTCAATATATTTATTCAAGTGAACCTCTTTTTACATACAGTTCAAGTAAAATTCTTTATTATTTACCTATTTCTTAAAAACAATTTTTTATTAATGCCATTATTTCTGTATCACAGAATAAATAGTTAAAATACAGAAATGTTAACACATCTCTACATTTTAACAGTTGCTTGTGTAACTGCACTCAGAGCTTCTTGTTTTTAATGCTAATGAAACTACTCTTGTGTTTCAGATCCGTTACTTGACCATATCCAATGTTTGAAACTGAGGATTTTGATTTTGACAATACAGTTGTGCAACGTATTATCTTCAGATATTGTGAAATCGTGTGTCCTGCACACGTCTGTGTGTGGCTGCAGGGACCAGAATAAGGAACTGACTCCTTGTGTAACACATTTCAAGTATTCATTTAAACCTGTGTTACGTAAAACAAAAACATATGCATATTTGATTTTTCTTCAGAAAATAGGACTGAATATGGTGCTTTAAATACAAACAAATGTAAAGTACATATATAATATTTGAAATAGGCCGAAATAAAACATTTAAAGACAAAAATACTGCATTTCACAGTATTTTAAAACTGTTGAGAATGTATGGAATTTCATATTCTGATATGACTTTGGGTGTTTTAAAGATATAGTTTACTTAAGGGGCTGGAGGCAGTTACTGTATTTGTACAAGCTGACCTCACAGACGCACATGAAAAGACAAAGAATAAATAAGTGTTACAACAATGCAGTAGATAAGAAAACCAGAGACATGCCCTGATGTGTAAACAATGAAGTCAGCTCAAGATTTGATGCACTAATATGAAACCAAAACCCTCTTTTAACTTAACTTGTTCTCATCTGCATGTCTGAATATATGGCAGATCTATTTTAATACCAATTCAGTTCAATTATTAGTAGTGCTGTCAAACAATCAATCATGATGATTTGCATCCAAAATAAATCTTTTTATTTACATTATATATGTGTGTGTGTACTGTGTATATTTATTATTAAGACACACATACAGCATACATATTTTAAATAAATTAAATTTTTATATTCATATAAATCATATAATGTAGAAATAACATGCTTTTATTAAACATATATGTACAATACATATATAAAGTACACATACATTTTTATTTTGGATGTGATTCATTGTAATTAATCATTTGACAACACTAAATCATCATCCTATTCATTTAAGTGATCTAATAAATAATTCAGCTCCTTGTGTATACTGTGCTCATCTCAGCACTCCCTAGCAATGACTTTTTTATTTTAAGAAACCACTCCAACACTTACAGTCAGACTTTGATTTTGGTATATCACTTTTAGATTTCAACCAGAACATGGTCTGAATTGAGGCTTTGAGTGTAAAGCGTTCTTCCCCAGAAACCTGTCTGAAAAAATTGTGCAAACAATACACTACATTCCAGTGTAGCTGAGCTTCCCTTTTCTGTTACTAAAGTGTTTTGTTTGAATATTATTCTTGCGGCCAGTTACATTTAAAGTGTTGCTTTCGAAAGGCAAAAAGTACAGATATTTCTCTTTTTATATTTAGTTTTGCTCTAAGAGGGTTAACAGTGGTATATTTGTAAGGTTTGGTGAAGCTCTGAGGTTGACTGTGACTTTTTCAACTGGGTATGATGAAACATCCAACTGTCTACATTGAGACACAATGCATAATAGCTCAGGACTCAAAGGCAGAATAAATCGGAGAAAGAATAGAAACACCGTGGGTCAGTTGCATAAACTTAGCCTTCATGTTAAAACAGTGTCTTACGAGTTAGTCTGATCAGCTAGCAGTTAGCCAAGAGTTAAGTTGTATTTACCTTAGACTAATATATATTTTTATGTAACTGAATTTTAAAAAACTGAAAAGTCTTAAAGAAAAATTTAGCTGACTAACTTTTAAGACTAGTCTTAACCTTTTATGCAACTGCAGGTGTAAAATATCAACATTTACGCTATTTGTAAATGAAAAATGTATACTCTGATCTTATGTATTAGGTTATGTTTGTGAAATCATTGTTCGGCGTAGATGAGCAAATCAAGTAATTTTCTTGTGCATAATTTCGGTCATATATGTCAAGAAAATCAAAACATTGCACAATGACAGTTTTGGATCTGCATGCCAGAATCCTACATATCAGACTGCTGCTATTTAGAAACTGAATCATTTCCAGAGATTTCAGTAATAAGACAAGCCAAAATGACAAAATAAAAAGCCATAATTAAGACACTATAATAAAAGTTGTTTTTTTTTTTTTTTAATCATAATTCTATGCTGTGTTTTATCATTTATGCATAAGTTAACAAATGACAATGAAATGTATTTTGCATCTGCTAAAAAGGCCTGTGTTCACGCAGCTAACACAAAGTACTTTTCTAAATGTTTTCAAAGTTGTAGATAGCATATTGTCATAATGGAAGGGTGTGGAGGCCTGAAATAGAGCAAAACTCCTCGCCTCCAAATCAAACATTTCAACCTATAGTTTACTGTCACATAAACCACTCACCACCAGTACAGTTTCTCCTCCCCTCCGTCAAGCCTGATGTGATTTCAAGTTTCGCTGAAAGCAGTCAGAACCTGAACATCAATCCAAAGGAAGTGAGACATATATAGTAACAGGAAGCCCCTCCAAAGAAACAGGTGAGAGTCAGATTTTAACCATTCTTTCTACAGCAGAATTTAAATGGATGTTTTGTTGTAATTAATACTTTTTTAACCAATTAAAATATATCTCTTTGATAAACAGTCCTCAAATAATATAAAAAAAACTATGTATACTCACATCAAGTCAATATTACTGTATTTTTTAAATTATATCGATTATATTGTACCATTTGCTGTGTCTTTCGTCAGAGATGTCTTATCAAACAGAAGCAATGACTTCTCAGCCTCAAACGACTGTAACCAGTTACACTGTCTCTCACTGGAGCACTGATGTCTGCGACAGTTGTGACGACTGTGGAATCTGTGAGTGTGTGTGAAGCAGGGAGATTCATGTATGAATCTAAATCTATTTTGCCTAAGCTAATGTTACTGTTTAATAGCGATTATAAGCTGAGTAAGCTGTTAAAGGGATAGTTCGCCATATAGGATTGGAATGACATTAGTGTGATTAAATTTCAACTTAATCAATTTGTACTTGCATTTTAAAATAGTATGAATTCTGACATTGCTTAACTCCTCAGGTCTGTGTGGGGCATTTATTCCTTGCATTTTGGGATGTAAGGTGGCACAGGATAATGGTGACAGCTGCTGTTTGCCCTTCCTACCAGGCGCTATGATTGCACTGAGAACCAGCATCCGTGACAGATATCATATTAATGTAGGCCATGCAAAATAAAAAAAAATATTATTTTCAGTATTAATTATTGCTTATTATTGATCTTCTGCTGAAATAGGTTACACTATTTCATGGCTTTGTTGTCAAAGACTAGCACAATATGATTGGCTTGTGTCTTCTTTAGGGCTCTGTCTGTGACGACTGGGTGATTATGACCTGCTGCCCTTTCTGTGGACTCTGTCAGATGGCTCGAGAACAGAAGGCAAGAAGCTAATTTAAAAAGAAAATGAAGATGGATCATTTAGATGACTGTGACTGTCATCTTTTTTTCTGTTTGTTTTTAGAATATCCCAGAATATCAATGGTTCAATGTAGTTTTTCAAAAATGTTTGTAATGTTGCATGAAATCACAGACACGATGTTAGTGATTAATATTAAATTGTTTCACCATATATTAAATCATGATGCTAATAGGTGTTCCATTATGATTCAACACTTATTTTTTTTTGCTTTGGTTTGATGGCTTGCACTTTCACAAATATCTTTCAACTGCCTTTCAAGTTAGGGCTATATAATAATGGTGATGATTATTATTATACATTTATTTGTTTAAAGGTGACATATTATGTTATATATATATTATATATATATATAAATACATATATATATATATATATATATATATATCATTTTGAAAATGCCTATTTTGGTGCCTGTTTCTTTAAATGCAAATGCATTGCTGCTCCATGCCCCCTTTTCAAAAAAAGAGCTGTGCCATTACAGCTCGTAACCTGCTATAAACATCTGTTTTGATTTCTATCACATTGAAATCATGCATTTTAAAACATATTAGTTTAAACTTCTAAAATACGGTTTTCCGAGTGGATACATTTCGAAGACAAAAAAGGGGCTGACACAGCATGTGAGTACTAAACTAAGTTCTCAATCACACACAGGATTACATAAAAAAATCACGTTACAGGTAAAAATTGTGTTTATTTAAGATCTATTTAAGATTTATTTAAGACTCTAAATAGTGTTATGTGCTTGTCTGTGCACCCTAAAACAGAACAGTTAGCATGTTTTCATGGCATCAAATACTGCTACACCTTTATCTCTTATGAAATCAAAATGATGGCGCAGCAGGTGGAAATTTACAGATTAAGGGGCAGTAATATTATAATGAGATCCCTTTGGAACGTCACTAGTGGAGCGAGATGAGACGTACAGTACTTGTTTTTCTAAATGCTTTTTTCTAAATTCTAAATAAATAAAAATATGCTTACTAAAACAAAGCAACTGGGTTGTTTTTTGATTGCACAAGGGGCCTAATTTTAGCACTTAAAACCTGGAAAAGTCTGGTTTCACGGTATGTCACCTTTTAAGAAAGTATTCAAGATTTCTCTGAATAGAGAATCCAAACAATTGGATCAGACTTTGTCTGCTTTTGGTCTGGCATGAAACCTTTTTGGTTCCTCTTTCTATTCATGTGAAGGGAATGTCCTGTTTAAAGAGAGAGAACGCCTATAGTCTTGCAAAATTACCAGAGACGATCTCATGAAGGTAAGCTACTGAATTGCATTAAATAGTTTAATTTAAAATCTACAGACAGTTTTAAGCATAATAGTCATAATTATGAATTAATGAAAGATGTGAGATTCACGCTATACAGGATTGCTCGTTGGTTTTGAATTAGTGAGACTGTGGCTTTTCTCTATATTTATTTTGTTAATACTAGAGATAATAATGTGACATTAATAAGCCACTGTCTACTTTGTTCAGCAGGAAAGTTTTTGCCTTTTGTATGTTTGGATGTTAGTATCATGAATAATTGGAGAATGTGAAAAAAAGAAGCTTAAGAAGCACTTGTCATGCATTACCATGAAAACCTTTTTCTTAAAAGTCTTTAAATATTTGCAATGATTTAATAGTTTCAATTCATTATTGCATACTTCTTCACATTTTAAGGATGTACATACAACAAAAGGGAAAAGGGCTATGAAAAGTGGGAAATTGGCAGTTGAGACAGGTTATGTGAGAGTGCATTAGAGAAGTTTGTTTCTACTTTAATTATAGGATGTTTTCGTATGTTGCCCTGCATGTATGTAAAGAAATTGGATACTTCCATCATCTTCTAAATTATTTTATAATAAATAAATATGGTATCCATAACATGTCCTTGATATTGATGAAAAATGTAAGTTTGACTAGCTTGTGAATTTATGTATAATAGCAGTGTAATTCAAACCGATTATAACCTCTCCCTCTTTTTGCAGCTGGCTGTATTAGACTCTAAGTGTCGAGTGCTGCTCTTACTGAGACAAGAACCTCTACTATTGGACTTTCATGAAGGCAGTCAGTGGGTTTCATTAAACAAAAAGTGGAATTGAAAAATATGGCAGATTCTGCATGCCGAGAACTGATCAGAAAGGCAATATTCATCTGCCTCCTCAATCTCGCCTTCAGCTACAGTTTTAGGAGTTGCGTAGAAAGCCCAGATTCTAATCATAAAATCTTCACATGTATTAAATGTCATGAAACAGACATAACTACAATTGTGAGTGACATATTTCCCACGGCAACAAACCTCAATGTTTCTCGGAATAACATTACACACATTCAAGGCCAAAGCTTTCATCGTCTGTCCAAACTGATTTGGTTGGTACTAGACTTCAACCATATTGCTAGCATCCACAAAGACGCTTTTAATAACCTGCAAAAACTTCAGAAGTTAAATCTGTCCTGCAATCACATATCATCCCTCCACCGTGATGTTTTCAGTGACCTACATAACCTCACAGAGCTGCTTCTGGGAAACAACAATCTCACTAATATTGATTTGTTCCTGTTTTCCAATCTGACAAACCTCCAGATTCTTGACCTACGCAGGAACCACCTGGAAAACTTTTCATCTTTGGTTGAGAGCATAACAAACCTATCCAGCTTGAACAAACTGGACCTTTCCTTTAACAACCTAACCACCCTGCATCACTTCACCCATCTGCCAAAAACGCTCACCAAACTTTACCTCAGTGATAATAAGCTGCACACACTGGGATGTGACAAGTCTTTACTAATGTATGTGAAAGTGCTAGATCTATCAGACAACAAAGAATTGTCATCCGAGTCTTTTCAGGGCCTGAATCTGAAGAGTGTAATTTACCTGCGTTTGCGCTTTACTAATGTCTCCATTGGCACGCTTCTCAACTATACCAATATTCAACCAAGGCACATCGACTTCTCAGGTTTAAAACTGAAGAATCAAACTCTGACTTCATTGTGCTTTCATCTGCGACAACACCAAATATCTAAAATGACACTCCAGAGCAATTCCATTAGTTCTAAAGTTTTAAAGAAAAACACATTTTGTAATTTCACCATCACTGATCAAATGGACCTCTCACGGAACGACATGAAATCCACAAACTGTTTAAAGTTTCTGCAATGTCAGAACCAACTGAAAACTCTCAAGATAGAACATAACCATCTGACCAAGCTATTGTCCTGCAACAACCCTAAACTCTACAGCTTGAAGACCCTGAGCTATCGTTACAATCGTATTCTACAGGTTAGTGGTGACGCCTTCAAAAACACACCAAATTTAACAAACCTTGAGCTAAACATAAACATAATTGCCTATTTGGACCATAAAGCCTTGAGTGGACTCAAAGATCTTGTCACACTTCGTCTCGACAACAATCTTCTGACCGATATCTACAACGACACCTTTGAAGATCTTATCAACCTGAAAACGCTCAACCTGCGCAACAACCAAATCGCTGTGATTTTCGACTATTCCTTTCAAAGTCTGTCAAATCTAAATATTTTAGATTTAGGAGGCAACAAGATCGCACAGATAAAGCCTCATGCATTTGATGGGCTGACAAAATTGGCTAATCTGTATTTAGATCGAAATCGTCTGAAAGAGATAGACAGCAAGCTCTTTGGGAAACTTCACACCACCCTGAAGGTGCTGGATTTACAGGCTAACCACATCCTGTATTTTACAGAACATACATACTCGCCATTTATTAATATGTCGAAGCTTCTTGATCTAAAACTTGATGGGCAGGAACCTAATGGCATTAACTTGTTGCCACGCGCATTTTTCCGTGGGTTAACTTCTCTCAGACGTCTTTATCTCACTAACAACCATATTATTGGATTTGGTGCCGAAACATTCGATGACCTGAAAAGCTTAGAGCTCTTAACTCTAGATAACTCATGTGTTGGGATCGCCCAGCTTAAACCTGGTATCTTCAAAAATCTTCGAAAATTAAAGAAATTATTCGTTGAGAACATGGGCATTAAATCATTTTCTAAAGAGGTCTTTGGAAATCTCACAGGACTGAAGCTATTACATCTCAATCGGAATGCCATGATGTCTTTGGACATCAGTCTACTGGACAATCTGACCAATCTAACATACGTTGACATGCGTAGCTGTCCTCTCAGTTGTGGCTGCCAGAATAGTGAACTACAGAACTGGACCCTAAGCAGTAAGAGACTCCAGTTTCCTTATATTTTCAACATTACATGCCCAGACCACCCAGGCTCATTTTTTCACAACTTCGACACTAATGTATGTTATTTAGACATAGCACTCTACCTGTTTTCCTCAACGTTTACATTCACAATCTTACTGAGCTTGATACCACTTCTTTATGTCAAACTTTACTGGAAATTTAAGTACGGCTACTATGTGTTTCGATCATGGTTTGGAGAACAGTGGCGTCGCTTAAGGGACCAGGAGGAGAAATACAAGTATGACGCCTTTGTTTCCTACAACTCAGCCGATGAAGATTGGGTAATGGAACAACTGTTGCCGAACCTGGAAGGTTCTTCATTTCAGCTCTGCCTGCACCACAGAGATTTTGAACTGGGCCGCGATATTGTCGACAACATTGTGGCTGCCGTATATGGCAGTCGTAAAACGATCTGTGTGGTCAGTCAGAGTTTCCTTCGCAGCGAATGGTGCTCACTGGAGATCCAGCTGGCCAGCTATCGCCTCTTTCAGGAAATGCAGGATGTGCTTTTGCTGGTCTTTTTAGAGCCTATCTCTGAGCGGCAACAGTCCACTTATCACCGTATGAGGAAGGTCATGCTCAAAAAGACTTATTTGCAGTGGCCTGGGCCAAACTGTTCTGATCCAGATAGTGCAAAAGAACTGTTCTGGAATCAGTTAAAGAGAGCACTAAGGAGCAGCAACACTGAAGGCCAAGAGGAGCCGAAGATGAAGGAGCAGAATAATCAAAGGAAGCAAGACAAAGAGGGTGCGGACAAGGAGGAAAGAGAATATTTTGTGAATCAGACGCCAGTAGATGATGAAGTATATTACCTGATGCCCTGATTACACTGACATTTAATTTTTACAGTATAAGAACACATTTAATGAGCTTCAATAAATGTAATTTAAAGGCCTGTAAAGACTTTCAAACAGGAAAAAAAAAACATTTATATATACAAATTCAACAGGTAAATTAGCTGTAATCAGTTTACATTCACAAGAGTGTTACACAGTTGAATGTATGTTTTACGTTTACTACAAGATGTTTTATGTTTACTACAAGATAAATGTAAATTGTGAAATCAGTTTGATGTAAAAAAAATAAAAATTAAATTATTTTGTGCTGCTTTATTAAAGAATATCACAAAATGCTATGCATCTTTTTTTACAGACTGCTGAACTCAATAATAAAATTCCAGTCTAGATATATATAGAGTAAATCTGATTAAATAAATGTAAAAAAAAAAAGATAATTAATAATAATAATCAAATTTAAAAAAACAAAACAACCAGCATTCCTTGAAAAAACATTTTGCCTTTTAATTCATAGGAATAAAATGCAACTAATGTGAGGTGCTTTTAATATTTGTAAAGCACAAAGAGTGATTTGGTTTTGACGTTTTTAAGTTTCATTGACTTTTAATACCTGTTACCAGTATACTCAAATACACCATAGATATCATGACTGTACATAATTTGAGCACTCTGAACCCTCAAATTCACATCTTATGCAAAGGTGATGGTCTTTCAGAAAAAAAAATAGAAAGAAAAGAAAATAAATGAAATGTGTGTTACTCATACTCATACTCATAAGATAATCGTGGCAAACAGTAAAAAGGAGGGTAAACTACCCTATCTGGGGTGTTTGTCCTGGGAAAGTCATACTTGTGCTGGGTGTTAGATGGACGTGGACAGCGAAAAAAAGGCTGGTATTGAAAGCCCTCTGAGAGAGAGGACGCTGGGAATGAGAAGGGTGCCCTTCTCTCTCTTTCATGCTGAACTGGCCCCTGATGGGGCCAGAATCTGGATCTTCCAAAAGATGCTTCTGGTTTTTGTTTTCTGCTCTCATATATGTGATATGAATTCAAATCAAGATCTTTGTCGTCCCTCCACTGGTGAGATGTTCTAGAGAGATCTAAATCGATGTTTTTCAAACTTCCTTCTCCGTTCAGAGACTGCTGCTGGAAATAGGAGTCCACGGGATGATCAACCCAGGTGGGGCTTTTGAGTGTAGGGACAGCATGCTGGGTAAAGGTTTGTTCCTTGTTAAAGAGCTGTCTGCTGTGATGATGCTGAGCTCTGCTGCAATCCAACATAGCCCCCCTCCACTGGCCAAACAGCAAAGACTAACCAATCAAACTCACATGAATAACCATACAGTCCTCTACTGCAAAAGTCTAGTTTACAACTGTTTTGTTTGGTATTACTTTGAATTGGATGTTTACTTAGTTACTCACCGTGTCAGTGTGTGACTGTCTTGGTTCTTCAAGGGAGAAGAGATTGGACGAGGTCTTCCACCCTTGTATACTATGTTTCTTGGTGAAATCTCCTCTGTCCGAGCCCTGCTGAACACTCTGTGTTGAGTAGTCTTGTTGCATGGCACTGTCTAGGATTTGAAATAGTCATCGTAAATGACATCCATCATGTAAATGATAGGCATATATTCTAAATTAAAATGAACATTTTTGGAGTACATTACATAAAAAGTAGGTGATACAATTGTCCTGATCCAATAGAAATAATAATAAGTTTTTTTTTTTTCAAACTGTGTGGACAATGCACATTTATTTAAAGTTTTTATTCAGAGACTTATATTGTATTTAAAGTATATTTTTTAGCATTCACTGGGAATTAAAACAATTTATGCCTTTCTGAATTATAAAATAATTTTCTTCTATTTGTCATATATATATATATATATATAGCCCATGTATATATATATATATATATATATACATAAATTTGACATACCTGTCCATTTATCTATGTTCCTGCTGAAGCACCTATCCTCATTCTCCACTGCATGGGTAGAAGGTGAATAGTTTCCATCTTTCTGTCCTGAGCTGAGCTGAGAAGCCCTTTGACTCCTATGCAAAAAAGAATGCAGCTTGTGGAGGTTGTGCTCTAACTGGAAACTGTGTCTTTTTTGTAAAGTCTGTAGCAGCGCCTCTCTACACTCCGCCAGCAGGGGATGCCGACGGCTTGGCACAGGGAGCTCTGAACTTCGGCCCAATCGTATCATGAGCCTTTTCACTGCTTCCCTACATGACAGTGACATTTGCTCTCTTTGCTCAACACTGTCTCCTACTTGATCAGCCCCAGAGTCTGAGTCAGATAGAGAGGTTAATGTCTGGGGGTTTACAAACATTTGCGTAACTTCCATGTTGGCGAATCCGACTGTTTTAGAGTTTTTCTCAAATCTCGGAATATTCATAAAACCATTTTCTTGGTTGTCCTCACCATGGGCTTTGGGATTGCCTGTTTGTGAAACATCAGAGTTATTCATATTAGGAGTAGAGCATGACTGATGAACATTTTCATTTTCTGAGGGTGACAAAACCACATGTTCTGATTCTCCTGGGGGGCTAAAGGAACTATCTTGACCTGTTTTGCTATTAGTATCTTCCGTTCTGCTGCTAGTATTTCTGTCATGCCTCCCATCTTCTCTAGACGGTCCCCTAGATACAACAACTCCTCTATTATTCTGAAAACCACGTGTGTTTATTTCTCTAGGCTCTTTTCTTGAACTTTTCTTCCTCTTTACTTGTGGCGGCGTATTATTTTTAGGTTCCTGGAGCGGTTCCCGTACTTCATCAAGAACGCAGTCAGGGTCTGAATTAGGTACAGAGGGAGGCAGCGGCGATGTATTGTGCATCATAGACTGTTTTCTTTGCTCTTTTCTCTGCTCATCTCTCTTTATCTGCTCGGTCACCAGCCTCTCAATATCTATGGACCTAATCTCATGCCTGAAAAGGCCTCGGTTAGAAGTAAGGCGTCCTTCGGTTATGATGCTTGGCTTCTGGGGTAGGAATGGCTTAGCAAATGCCCTCTCTTTTCTTGAGCAAGCCCGTGGATGTAGTGCTTTCTCACCACCTTCTCTTCTGCTGTGCTGAGAACCTGGGTGATACCTGTTTCTCTCCAGACCTCGGGTCTGATTCCTCTCTTTCCGTGTTTTAAGACGCCTCATTTTATTTGACGAGTTGCAATGCACATCTGTTCTTGTGCTGCTGGAGCACACTGGTTTGCTGTGATGGGCAGCATTGGCTGTATGAGATGAAGACTTGGCTGTGCTACTGTGGCGGTCACTGGATGCCTTCAGCGAGTTGTGTTTAGATAGAAAACTTCTGTTGGATTGGTGGCTCATCTTCATGTTAGGACTATTAAACAAATGATTAAGATACAACTAATTAGTTTGCAATGCTTTCATAATTCAAGTAAATAGTTAAGAGTTAACATGCGGCACTTTTATGCTCACCATACGGCAACATTTAGCAACATAACGTTACCTCAAATAATCAGCATTATTGGTGTTCAAAGTTAAGTACTTTCTTCATTGTTAAATATGTGTGTTTAAAATAAACAAATAACATCGGGATGTAGGCAAGTTGAAGTCCAAAACCGTTACGTTTTACCTTTGCGTTGCTTGGCAACGTGCTTCAATGATAGTTAGACCTCAAACGCGGATTTCAGCGAAGAAGAAACTACGGTCAAGAAGATTGACATTATAATGATGTTTGAATGTTTACCTACATTTGGAGCTGATAAAACAAAACAAAAAAAACTAAGGAAATGCAATGACCGTTTCTCGTTTATAATATACGAATGTTATATCATAGTTCGACCGTGCTCGGCGATCTGCCAGTAATGCCTGGTTCGATATTCCAGCTTCCGGGGTTTGGCAGCAGACCGCTGGCTGACTGAACGAACACTGAACTCTACCGTGTTAACACTTTTTGGTAACGATATTTCCCCTGTCTTTAACTAGTATGAATCGACATTAGTGTTAACATGTATTATATATACTCACATAGCAAAATGATGGTGTTACGCAGCGTTTTAACGCATTTGCGTCTTGTTCCTCTAGATGGAAGTTATATGCATGCTAAATGCTACATTAGCCATGTGAGCTTGTTAGTTATAAGCACTGCAAACAGTACTTAGAGGAATGTTATAGAACGATAGCTTTTGTATATATTAATACTTCAAGTAATTATTCATGCGTTGCTAGTTATGCCATAGTTTGTTTGTGAGTTAACAGTGACTACTGCAGTGCAAAGTATACCCCAATATGGCACCAAACTAGTTAAGCTATGAATTTGTATTTATTTTATTGTTTAACGTTACTCTATTTGTTGTTGTGTACAGAGTACACAAGCTAACCTAAATACAGCTTGTGAAAAGATCGTCATGAATTCTAATATTTGTCATTCTTAAAACACAACACACTCAACATTTATTTAATGTATTATTATTAGAATGAGGATTCATATTTAACGCTAATGGAGAAGATGTAACCTTTCATGTCTCTCTGTGTATGTCCACAGGAAGTGATGAGTGAAGATTCTAACCCTGCAGCCACACCCACCCCCTGTCAGGACATACAGGGAGATGGTCGATGGATGTCATTGGTGCTTGTTTTGTATAATAAGAATTATGATTTCGTACTACGTTGCTGATATACAGTATCTCTTTGTTTTAAGCACTTATCCATAATTTTTCTAATTATGAAAATCAAGTCTTAATAGCATTTCTATGTGTTCTCATCTTGCAGCACAATCGATTTGTATCAGACAGTAAAGGAAAAGAGCCTGATGTCCTGTTTGTTGGAGATTCACTTGTCCAGCTGCTGCATGAGTTTGAGGTATAGCAAAATATCTGCATCTCCCTTTTCATACTTTATATCAGCCATTCATCAGAGCAACTGCACCCATATATTTTTATGTTTTTATGTATGTTGGCAGGTTTGGCGAAAGCTGTTTTCTCCTCTCCATGCTCTGAATTTTGGGGTTGGTGGGGATGCTACACAGCATGTATTGTGGAGACTCATAAATGGTGAACTGGACCACATCAGCCCAAAGGTATATGATTTAAAGTGGTAGTCCACCCAAAAATTCTGTCATTAATTACTCATATCGTTCTAAACCTATAAGACCTCCGTTCATCTTCAGAACACAAATTAAGATATTTTTGAGGATATAGAGCCATCTATCCCTCCATTGACAGCAACTTAACTGAAATAATCCCAGATTCATAAACGTGGTAAAAACATTGGTAAAAGAGTCCATGAGACATAAGTGGATCAACTACAGTTTTGCGATGATAGGAGAATACTTTTTTGCGCAAATAAAACATCTTAACTTGTGTTGCGAAGATGATTGAAGGTCTGGAACAACCAAGGGTTTGTAATTAATGACAAAATGTTAATTTTTGTGTGAACTAACTCTTTAAGAATTTTACCATTTATTGAATAATATTATTAAAAAAAATCATAACTCGGTTAAAGTACTCTTAGAAATAGTTTTTCCTCATTTTAAAAGTCAAACGTTTTTTTTTTGTTGTTGGTTGTTGTTTTTTTTCAAAATGAAACCAGCATTGATCTACAAACCTTTTTAGAACCAAGGTTTTTTTTTTAATATGAAGGTGGAGTGTCTTCACCTTGTACAAGATGGACCAGATAAACTAAGTACATGTTAACAGTAAATCTATGCATTTGTGTTTGTTTATGATTCCCTTATTTGTATTGGGGCATAAAAGGAAATGACACTGTTTAGGCATGTAAAAGAGGAAATAACAAAGCAAATGTATTAAATGTATCAAAATAGAGTATAATTGTGATATTTTGTGTGTTTTATACAGGTGGTGGTGTTGTGGGTAGGCACTAATAATCATGGTCACACCCCAGAACAGATCTGTGGAGGCATCATGGCCATCATCAATGTCATCCATCAGAAACTGCCCAAGGCTCACACCCTTGTATTGGTTAGTTATCTTGTCTCCTACCTCCCTGTCACATCAATGTTTGATTCTTTTACATTTAATTCATCATAATACTATTGTCAAGTCATAGTGCCATTTTCGTAGCTATAGTGACATGATAGGCAGAAAATAACCCTTTAAAAAAACTGAAGTAATATACCTGTCCAGCAAAAGGTAAAAAAAAATCGAATAAAATAGAATTTTAACAAAATAATTGAATCATATAGATGGTATTAATCAGAGTTACTATAATGTACACTACTGTTGAGGTTGGTAAGATTTTCTTTTAAGAAATCAATGGTTGTATTCAGTAAGTAAACATTAAATTGCTCGAAAAGTCTCAATTACTTTGTGGGATTTTAATAGTCTGTTTACAAAACGTGTTTTTATTCAAAAGGTTTCTATTATAATGAACACCCCATTAGCATATTACAATGATTTCTGAATGATCATGTGACACTGAAGACTGGAGTGACAGATGCTGAAATGCATTGCCATAATGTAATAAGTTTGAGTTGGCAGAATATTATACAATATTACAGTTTTACTCAAAAAGGCAAGGCAAGTTTATTTAAAAAACGCATTTCATACACAATGGTAATTCAAAGTGCTTTACATAAAAGAAAAGAAAATGATTTAAAATGAGAATAAAACAGTTAAAAATGTTTAGACATAAAATACAGTGCAATCAGTTTGCACGTAGCTCAGTAAACGCACAGCTAAACAGATGGGTTTTGAGTCTGGATTTAAATGTGGCTAATGTTTCAGCACATCTGATCTTTACTGGAAGCTGGTTCCAGCTGCATAATAGCTAACAGCGGACTGCCCTTGTTTTGTGTGAACCCTTGGTATTTCTAACAGACTCGATCCTAATGATCTGAGTGCTCTGTTAGGTTTATATTCAGTGAGCAATCTCAAAGACTCAAAAGACTTTTTAATGTCACTTTAACTGTAGTTAAATTGAAATCCTATTTTCTACATCATCAAATAATTTTTTCATCACATATTTGTTGCTTTTTCATTATCCCCAATAGATACTGGCATCCCATTATCGCAGTGTTTGGTGTAAAAGGCCCAAACTTTTCTGTAATTGAATCTAATTGAATCTCTCTATCTTCTCCACTAGGGGTTGCTGCCGAGAGGCAAAAGTCCAAACCCTTTGCGTAAGCGTAACGCGAGCGTGAATGCTCAAGTTCAAGCTGAGGTAGAGTCTCTGTCCCATGTCTCCTTCCTGGACATGGACCCAGGGTTCATTCACTCAGACGGTTCCATCGCACACCAGGACATGTATGATTATCTGCACCTCACGCCACAGGCCTACCAGAGGGTGTGTGAGCCCTTACATGAACGCATCAAATCCCTCTTAGAAAAACATGCTCCCTGAACACAAAACAAATTACAGCATAAACACCCCTTTCTGTGCATTAACGGATGTTTCATCCTATCTGCTCTTCAAATAGAGCGTTACTAAGAGATGAACACCCTCAGGATAACTCATGACTGTTTAATATACACAAACGCATACTGTACATCACATGCTTTCCATCAATATACATTATTGCTTCCTTGTTACAACAAAAAATCCTTTTATTGTTCGTTGAGAACCAGCTTAAAGGAATAGTTCATCCTATTGTTCTTCCAGTCACTGTACGATTCAACTACATTTGTTCCCGAATGCGTTTTCTTCTGTGCTCCACAAAATGAATAGCCACACAGTGACACGAAGACGAAAAAAACCCAGAATTTTATTCTTGGGTGAACTATTCCTTTAAAGGTGTATTTTCTTTACATAAAATGATTATACATTCCAGAGTGTGTACATATATTAACAAGACTCAGAAACGCGTTTGAGGTTACTTCTTCGGTGACCTCTGATCACTAATGGTTGTTGATGTATACATACGGGCTATGTGCTGCTATCACGGTTTGATTGCTGAAGAATTTCTTCTTATCCTTGTATAGGAAAAACAGCTTTCCCGAAAGCATGCAGTAAAGCCCTATAGATGTTGACAACCACTCATTTATTGTTGAAAGGAACAATATGGGTTAATCTGGTTTCGTTCTCCATTACAGTACATGCCCATAGACTTTTTTTTTCTGAGAAAAGGATAGGTGGTTTACACAAAGTTATGCATCTTTAAAATGATTCCCTGAGATGTATTAAGATACTTTGTGATAAACGCTGAATTAGTGTTTCAATTATTTTGTACAGTATTTTGTTATTTTTGTCATTTCCTCCCACGTATATGTCTGCTTTATTTTTGTATTGTTCCTGTATTGTTTTCTTCCGGTGTGTGATAAGCTGTCGAATCGGTGAATTATGTGAACTTTATGCCCCGGGGTATCTGAAAGTATCTGAAAAGCATTACTAAAGGCACGGGAAGGAGCTAAGTTCTCATTTAAGTTGAGAATTTAAAATCATAAGGAGCCAATCACTGTTTTTATTTTTATTGTATTACAGTTATATTGTTGTGTTACTACCAATGAACCATCACTTTCAAAATGGTGAAGAATATGGTTAAATGTTGCGGAGTGTGATTCTTCTGCTGCTTTGTCCTGTTGTTTGTGTTCATACTGCTTTGTCCCGTGGGTTTTTGTGAACATCATCTTCTAGTTTTGAGCAATTCCAGGAAATGTATCTCCTCATGACTTTCTGAGATTATATTCTGCGGAGTAAGGTGTCATGCCTGGTGTTGCATTAAACAATTATCATGGAAAAGATGCGGTGTGTTGAACTGTCTTAGTTATTTTAAAAGTTTTGTTATTACTAGTTTCTGAATCATGACGGGATATGAGTGTCCATAAAAAAAAAGGATTTCTTGGAAAGCTCTGTTTGCTTGCCGTTACCTTAACCTTCAGTGTCCCGTGATTCTTCAGAATCATTCTGATGTTGCTCAAGAAATAGCTCTATCAATGTTGAAAACAGGATTCTTAGTTGAAAAAATTGAATTTGATGTCATAATGTATATATAACAATTCCTTTCTGTGTGTATCTATGTGATTAAAGTTGCTTTCAGAAGACATTCTTCAGACAGGTCTCCTTGAGCTGTATGAACTGAAGGCAGTTGTTACTGTGTCAATGCACAAGTACTAAGTACCTTGGCATCTAGAATCTGATAAGCACTGCAAATACTTGGTTGGGACATGTTATTATATACACAAAAGTGTTAGGTGACACATGAGATCATGCTGAGTGATTCAGCCTGTTAAAGCTGGAGTTACAGTTCGAAGATCTCTGTTAATCAGTCAGTGTCAAGACCGCCCATCTGATCTCGAGTTCTTTAAAGACGTTTTATTAACTCAAATGTCGAGCACCTCATGTCTTATATGTCAGCATGTGGCAGGTAGATTTACAGGCAGAATCCGATTTCTCTTCATTCCATCTGATCTAAAAGCCCACTTCAAGACACTTATGTTTCTGCATAACTTTGAACTGATATTCACAGTCTGCTTAATACACAACATGGTTTCAGATCAAAGCCACCACATTTTTCCTACTAATGTGAATTATACCCTCACAGCGATTTTGTACCACTCTTCTTAATAAAACTGTTTTGTTTCAGTCTTCTTCTTAGTAATACCAATGCATCCGAGTTGGGTTGAACTCTTGACCAAGACAAGATGTGTGTTCCATTTGTTCATCAGTTATACAATACGATTATTGAGACCACCATGTAGTTTCAGTTTAATGAATCTGAGTGAATACTAGCTCGATTATGATGAGCATGCTTGATATCATTAGCTGTTAAGGAATTTTTTTGGTGCATCAAGTTTGACCCAGGGTCTTCTTGTTCCCAAAAACATTAATCATGTTTTAGCATGACATTTCACTGTCGCTGCATCAGTAACCGCATAGCATGTTATTAGACTAGAGAAAACACTATTTATTTCTTCTAAGGTTTTAGTGAAACCTGAACTACTGAATCCCATAAAACACTCAAATGCGGGAGATTTGGAACTTGACCAAATAGTTCTCCTTTGAACTGAACTGAACTGAATTATATATGTGATATGGTAAGAATAAAAAAAACAACAGATTTTGAATTACAAAGGAGGCAAAATAATAGCATCCTTTTCACAAATTGCATGCAGCCCTCATCATAAATCTTGGCAGTTTCCAGTAAACGAGGTGAGATGTCAACATGTCATTCACACTCCATTTCTAAAATTCTATCCAACAAGTTGGGGCAAAATCAGATGTGGCTTTCGAGCCCCCCAAAACAGAGCTTTTTGTCATATAAATACTGTGTAAACCTGAATTTGGACAGAGCTCTCTTGAAAAGCACGGGTCTTACAAACGTTCTTTTAGACAACGTTTCTTATTTTCTGACGACACGCTGGTCATAACAATGAACTTCCAGGTGCTTCTGGTGGTCTTTGCTGTGGTGATTGCCACTAACATCCACTGTCAAGGTAATCAAATACATTTATGAATACATTTATGCCGTGCTGTATTTTCAGTTGTAATATTGGTACTGTGTTTTTTTTACCTGTAACATGTTAAATCATTTAATATAATACATTTTAATAACTTTGTTTTAAACAAGTACATTTCTATGAATGTTTTACATTAAGTTATGTATACTCATTTATTGCAGCAAAACCTTCAAATTCAAATAAATCTCCAGTGGTCAAAGGTCCCAATGCTTTCAAGCCACAGGGCAAGAAATGCAACTGCATTGGTAAGCAATGATAAACTCTTTCTCTATGCAGGTTATAAGCATTGCATTTTATGAAACATATAAAACAGAAGAAACCATGGCACCTAGTGATATAAAAATTACATTTCAATGAATTACAACATATCAGGAGCTTTAAAATGACTTATATTTTTTATACCTTAATAAACACTTACTGATGATCCTTGCCATTCTGTAGAAAATGCATTATTTTATGTATTGCAGTAGAGTAAAATGTGCTTCTTAAAGTGTGGTCATGTAGGTTTTGGTTCAGAAATTCTCTTACAGCATGTGCTGCCCAAATACAGTGCTTTGTGTTTAAAAGTTTTTATTGTATAAAATGAAAGAGTCATTTTGATGTGTTGTTTTCCACAGGGAGAAAAAATGCACTGGCGCAGAACAACTGTCCCTGTGACCTGCAACGTCAAAATAGTAAGTCATGCAACCACTATTTACCCAGACCATTTTGTTTGTTATGGTAAACATAGCATCAAAAGAAAGCTTTTAAAATAATTGTACAAAAGTTATAGCTATTCTGAAAATGATAATACATCCCTTTTGTTTTATTTTCAGAATTGCGCATTAAAGAGCAGAAAGATATTTGCGAAAAGAATGGAATGTCTACATCCAAAGCTTGCCTAAAGTTTAATGCAGGAAATCGGAAGAAAGAAGAAAAAATCAGTACCCCATTTTAATTCAAAGTCACTATACTCACAAACTATACACCTTCAGAATTTTAAACATGTACCTATCACACCATATCTTAGGTAGTGTATACTGAACTATTTTTGTATTTCTTATGTTTACTAGCATTTATACTAGTCAATGGGAATAAACATTTACTCTAGACAATTAGGAAAAAGTACATACTGGACATGCAAGTGCATTTAAAAATAAAGCATTTTAATAAAGAGAGAAATCGGAATCATTTACTTTTATTTGGTGTATAACATTTCACATGTTTTGATCTCTTAAATAGTTGAAAGCATTTACAATTTGGAAATAATCACACATAAGCCATATAATATTTCTTCAAGAAAATATCTTATGCATTTGGGAAGCAAACAGGAAAGTATTTTGGCTAATTGGTCAGTTGGATATGTAATTATCTTATATTTGCTTGAATTTTGCATGTTAGCTTTTCCAGATAGAGACTTAAAACAAGAGCTACAAATCAGAAAATAATCCAGTCTTTATTCATTTCAGCAGATTTAGTTACAATATAGCATTCAAAATAATGACATAATCACAATTAGTGATAGTGATAAATGTACCAAAGATATATATATTTAGCAAATAATATAGTATGATTAATTAAAATATATGACTGATAATATGCAATCCTTTTTTTTTTACTTTGAACTTGCCAAAAGAAGGGTGTTCGGTTAATAAATGCTCAATGCGGTTTTTAAATTAAGAAGCAGTTCAGCTAGTCTAGGCTGAATGATCTTGCCAATGCAATTTTTTTTCTTGCTTTTTTAAAATGATACATGTACCAGCAAGCCTCATTCAGCCCACATGCAACCCCCCAAAACAGATGGCATGTTCACAGCAATATCAGTATTAGAGCCATTCATCCAGTACAGGGATCAGCAGAACGAGCACAGCTGTCAACATCACACTCGCCTGGAAACTGACAGCGGCGTTGAAATCTGGGGTAAAGACAGAGGAAATAATGAACCGTTATTCAGTTCCTTTTC
This sequence comes from Enteromius paludinosus, assembly GCA_032361165.1. Taxonomy (NCBI): domain Eukaryota; kingdom Metazoa; phylum Chordata; class Actinopteri; order Cypriniformes; family Cyprinidae; genus Enteromius; species Enteromius paludinosus. The sequence continues at coordinate 6,472,283 of JAUMHQ010000076.1, read as the reverse complement.
TGATAATAAATGAGCGTTTAATTTGCATGTTAAAAGCTGTGTGTGAATTTGGGCTCACTATTGACGACTTGACTGGTGAAGACCGTCACGTTGGTCAAAGGGTTTTTGGCCACGCAGGTGTAATTGCTGCCCAAGATAGATATTATGGGAAGTTCTATGGAAGAATTATTTCCTACTACTGTGTTGTTTTCGAGGATCCAGTGATATTCAGCTGGCGGGTAAGACACTGCCCGACATGTCAGGACGGGGGGAATCCCAGGGCGTACAATGATCTGCACACTCTGTGGTCCAACTGCCCAATAAACACACACAGCTTTAGTTCATGCAAAATAAAACTCTTTTGAAGTCAGATTAATATAATCAGTTATTTAAACATGGTTAAGATTACTTACAGACGACCGCGAGATAGTATGGATCACTGGTGTACTGTCTGACTGCGTTCGCAGCGACGCACCGATATTCCCCATCGTCAGCGGTCTGCAAGGCTTGGAAGGTCACAATGGTGTTACCTGCTGAAAATGTAACTTTGTCTGATGGATAGAAATGCTGGTTGTTTCGAAGCCAGTGGATTCCGTTGTAGGGTCCCTTCACATTACAGGTGAGCTGCAGGCTTTGGGAAGCCAGAGGAATAGAACGATCGGGAATCACTTCCACTTTAAGGATGGACTCTGTGGAGTGAACAGAATATTAGACTTGTTTCTCACATCAAGTACAACTGTATTTTTCAAGTTAAAGGAATGAAAACCTTTCTCCCGCAAACCCATGTGAGTTTCTTTCTTGTATTTTTGAAGAATTCTGGTTATCAAATATTTGATGATCCTATCGACATTTATAGCATTTCCTTCCCTGCTATGGAAATAAGTGGGGACCAACAACTGTTTGGTTCTTAAAAATATATTTGGTGTTCAGCATCAGAAAGGGAGTTGTACTGGTTTGGAACAACGTGAGGGTGAGAAAACAAGGACAACATAGTTTATTTTTGGGTGATCTATTCCTTTAAAAGCAAGCTTCATTTTTGGGATGGTTAGTTTGCAGTCCGTACAGACTCCAAAGCCATAAAAATACTATATAATCCAATTCAAGAACAATTGATTCCTATGAGCTGGTTATTTTTAGTGAATCAAACACATAAAGTGCGACCAGTGTAGTCTGATTCCCAGAAAGAAACTCAAAAACATACAGTGAGACAGGTGTTGCCTGATTCTGAGAAAAAATACTCTTATGGCATGGTTCTTTTATATTTAGATGTAGCCGTTTAGCAGACGCTTTGATTTAACTTCTTATCCGACTTACAAATGAGGACACTACGCAGTCAAAATCAACAAACGAGCAATGATAAGCAAGTCTCAGTAAGCCTAACACAGTAAACATTGCAAGGTTTTTTTTAATCGTAATATATAAAAGGAAAACAGGGGCTTTTGCTTTTTGTGAATTGTATAATAAATAAAAAGAAAACTAATGGATAACAAACCAGAATAATGGAGAAAAATGGGGAGAAGCAAAATGAATAGAACTTTTTCAAATTATTCCTTTTAATATGCATATAAAAAGGACAATATGATCCTCAAAGAACATTAAAAGATATCACTGTAAGGAACTATAGCTTACCAATTACAGTGAGTTCCAGTGATGCACTGCTGTTGTGCCCTGTGATGTTATTAAAGGCCATGCAGGTGTAGCGTCCACTACTGGTTAGCGAGAGGTCTGCTTTCACATACACTGGACCATCTCCTATCTTTGAATCATTGAAGAACCAGCTATATTGACTATTAGGACGAGAGTGTGCAGTACATTCGAAAGTCACATTGGACCCTATCTCTGCAATGCTTGGGCCAAAAACTGACGTGTTCCATGGACCATCTGAAAAATGTCATACACATTGAAAATGATTCTCATGTACATCGATTCAAAGGACGTGTTACAAATATATCTGTGTCACTCACAGTTGACCATCAGGTGATAGGCAGGACTGGTCATGAGGCTGAACATGTTACTTGCTTCACACTGATAATATCCATCATCATTGATATTTACACTTTGGAAGGTCAAGGTTGAGTTGTTACTGGCGAAAGTGATTCCACTGTGAGGATTAAGGAGCGTGCCGTTCTTCATCCACTGAATGTGTTGAACATCTCCAGAGGCAGTGCAGGTCAGTGTGAATGACTGCCCGCTGATTGCCTGATTGGCTGCATTTACAACCACATTGTTGACTGGATCTGAAATTGGATTTTAAAAAAACAAAAACAATGACAGATTACAATTCAGTCGTAATTTACTCGCTCTTATGCCATTCCAAACATGTACAGTACATCCTTTATTCTGTGAAGTGTAAAATATATTTAGAAAAAAACCATAAGAACAATCAAATTATTAACTCCGTACAATAAATGCATTATTTGAAGGCATTACAACTCACATATTAAAGATAAATCCAGTGATACACTGCTGTTTCTGCCTGTCATTTCATTGGAGGCCACGCAGGTGTAGTGTCCACCACTACTCTCTGAGACAGCTTTAGTTAAGACTGAGCCCTCTCCCACCTTTGTGCTGTTTAAAAACCAACTGTATTGACTTGGTGGATTAGAGTCAGCAGAGCAGCTGAAGGACACATTATGTCCTACAGCTGCTTTAAGTGGACCAGAGATGGTTGTGCCCCATGGGCCATCTGATAAGGCACAGACAAAGATAAGGCACAAGTCACTTTCGGCTCAACGTTAGTTTATAAAAAGCGTTGTTATGAGAACAAAACCCAGCAGCTAGGTCTAAATAAAGTGTTTTACTCACAGAAGACCTGGAGGTTGTAGGCCTCACTGGTCTTGTTGTTGACAGCAGTACTAGCTAGACATTGATACAGCCCATTATCGTTTTGAGTGAGTTGGTTGAAGTTTAAAAAGTTGCCATTGCTGTGCAGATCTGCGCCGTCTTTCATCCACTGAATGTGTTCGACATCTCCATCGGTAGTGCAGGTTAGTGTGAACGACTGATTGAAGATCGGCTGCTCATTGCCCTTGTTCACTGTAACACTACTGACAGGAACTAAATTTCACACAAAACAACATCAACATTTTCACACTTTAGAACAAATGCACTTGCTGGTTTTAGTTTAACAAAGTACTGAATGACTCACCATATACAGTTAATGTAAGTGAGGCATTGCTGCTTCTGCCTGTTATGTCATTGAAGGCCACGCAGGTGTACTGTCCGGTTTTGTTTTTTGAGAGCGGTGCAGTCACATACTCTGCACCATCTGCCACCTTAGAGCCACTGAAATACCAGCTGTACTGGCTTTGAGGACGAGAGGATGAGGAACAGCTGAAGGTCACGCTGGATCCTACTGTTGCTACTTCTGGACCAGAGGCTGCAGTGTTGTATGGGCCATCTAGCAAACACGTGAACTGTTTCAATAATCTGATCCATGTTAAACTGGTGCACTAATACTTGATCATCACCCTGACTCCCAAAGTGTACATTTTATAAAAAGTGTCATTACGGTAAAATACTAAATCAAATTTTTGTTTAAAAATGTTTATGTGCTCATGTTTTGGTTCAAGAACTGAAAAACCAACAAAGACAAAATCAAATAACAGTGTCCCATTGAGTATGAATTACATTAAGGATTTAAATGTTTTAACTCAATTAGCCTATAGGTTATGATGAATAATGTTATAGATTGATGCAGTATAATCAATAATAATTATATATATAGCATACAATTTACAGATCACTTTTATCTAAAGTTTAATAAAAATAATATTTAACCACAATAATGTTCCGATCACAAGCAGAGATATTAATTATGCATAACCATTCCATCGTGTGATCTGGAAATATCATACTCACAGTTGACCATAAGATTGTAGGCTGCACTGGTCACGTTGCTGACAGCATTACTAGCAGCACAATGGTATGGTCCATCATCACTAAGATTAAGATGGTTAAAGCTCAAGATTGATTTGTTATTGAAGAAGGTGATCTTATCAGTGGCATCCAGGTATGTGCTGCTCTTCATCCAATAAATGGAGTCCACTGGCCCCACGACATTACAGCTTAGATTAAAAGCCATGCCTTCTACTGGAGAGCCTACTGGATTCACTGCCACTGACGATATTGGATCTAAACAAAGAAAAAAAGTTATTGGAGATAAAAAAGGATTATAAGAACAATCATTAGATATTTAGAAAACATGTGTGTGTTCTTCTCACCGACTATTTTAATGCTTTTTGTCACTGCAGCATTTCTGAGCGTGGCTGCATTTACGGCTACGCAGGTGTACTCTCCCCTCATGTTCTGAGTTATGTTTGTAAGGGTGTAATTTGATCCATAGACATTCAGAGGATTGCCATTGTATATCCAGTAGAAAGAAGCGGTCGGTTTGGAGTCAGCAGAGCATGACAGAGAAATGCCTGAACCAGAAATGTATACCTCTTTCGCTGGCAAAACTGTTATTGCTGGGTTACTGGGCCCATCTAAACACACAAAAACCAATTCAGTTGATCTTTTAAAACATGAATAAGGTGCTTTATTGTTGTCAGATGCCCATCCATCACCATGCCCTTTAAACAGATCCTGCTATAGTGCTTAGAGCACAGTTGTGTGCTGTCTTACTCACAGCTTATATTTAGATTGATTTCATTAGATGCTGATTTGCTGATGTTGTTTTCCACAACACACTTGAAAGGTCCTTCGTCGTAGCGCGTCACACCATTGATGACCAGTACTCGTCCATCGTTCCTGAGCTCAAACCTTCCATCCGTGTTGAGCGTAGAGCTTCCGTTCTGCCATGAAAACCAGAGTGACGTTCCGCTGGCGGAGCATGTGAACATCGCGGTGCTGTTAAACTCCACCAGGTTTGTCATGTTTACAGATGCGGCTACATTACTGACAGGTTCTACAAGTTAACAGAGAATGTTTTGTGCAAAAGATTAGTACATCTGGGGCCTGTTCCATAAAACAAGTTTACCAAATAAGCCAGGCTTATGGCAGATAGTCAGACTAACTGAAATAAGCCTAGCTTATACTCTAATCTTGGTTTATGGAACAGGCCCCAGGTGTTTAATTTAAAATAAATATATTTTGAGCATCCCCTCAAGTTGAAGGTCTCAACCGCGTAATATTTTGGTCATGTTCAATTCAGAGTATACAGTGAGCAAACACAAGCTGCTGTTTTAGCTAAAAGGTAAATGTTAACACAGTAAGCGAAATATTTTTTTTATAAACAAAGATTTTGTATTTAAAAACATTAAGCAACCCAAAGGCAAATATTAGGTGTTACAATATTACATTTTGTACAGGATGTGTGTGTTTGAAACGTTAAGCAAAACATAATTGGATTATTATGATGTGCTCAAATGTTTGTTTTCCAATCATCCTCATCTAAAATGTGTGTACAAAGCAAATAATTCTGAGATCTGATAGATACTGCTGGGAAAATATTCAAAGATTATTGTATTTCTTATTTTTTAATTCGGTGTATTGGTTGTTTTTGTTTACAATGCGTCTTAAATAAGAATTTCTAAACTTTCGCGGACAAATTTATGGTTTTACTGATCCTTGCTAAGCTGTTACGTTGAATTAGACTGTTGTATACTGTTCTGAATGTTCTGAACGATTCAGGTGTCACATAAAGGAGAAGTCTATTAAAAACAGAGACAGAATATTATCTGGCCTCGAGAAAATACATAAAAAAATTTAAACATAGTTCAAATACCTTAAACTGTGAGGGTAACATTACATAAGCATTTAACCCTAAACATCCTTTATGTTTGTTTCTTAAAATAAACAAAACAGAAAGTAAAATGCAACTTAAAAAAAAAAAAACATTTGTAAAGATAGCCTATATTAGGGCTGTAAGTCGATTAAAATTGTAAATTAATTAATTACATGATGTGTCGAAAGCTTTAGAAATAAATATTTTATTTGATTCAACATAAAATTTACTAAACATTAAATGTTACAGTGGCCTAACATAAACTATGTATAAAAGAAGATAATTTGAGAAAAAAATTTATTTAGAAAATGAAAGCCATTGGTGACCAAAACAGCTTTGTTCATTGAAATTCTTTCTTTTATGGTCCATAATAAAAGCAAGATCTGAGTAGAAGGTCTTGGTTTTGGTTTACAATTATTATTAGTTGCAGTAATATTATTGATTATTATGAATTAATGATATTATACAGTAAATAAGAAACTAAATCTGTTAGCAGGTGATAGCAATATGCATTCAATTTGTTCAAATTCCTGATTTTTTCAGGAATTAAGTAAAAACTCTTTGCCTTTGAATCATTATTCATTCACCCGATTCATTTAAAGCATGGATTCATTTAGAAAGTGAACACTGCTGTGTTTCTCTGAGATGCGCAAACACTTTATTATGTTTAAAATATAACACATTTATAAACTTTACTGAAACTGTTGTATCACATCCCATTTGAACTTGTTTTATTCAGGTCAGAATCAGCACTCGTGTGATATCGCTAATAATATAAATATGAAACAGAAACTCAACTTACCCTGAACATCTAATGAAATCTCTGCTCGTGTTCTGGTTGGCACCAATGATTCGAATACATACAGGGCAGAATTCTTCAGAGTTACTGACAACAAGGTGAGCTGATATGTAGAATTGTCAAAAACTGTTCCATTGTAGTAGCTAGTTCCTTCAGTAATGCCCCCTGGATACCACAGATACAATGTTCCATTTGCAAATAGCCAGTCCCCAACCAGAACGTTCCCAGCGTCCATCACACTTATAGTGACATTGCTCCCAACAGCCACAGGGTTTTTTGATGGAACCAGGAGCACTGCATGAAGACCTAGAAGAGACGCGAGTGGCAATCAGTATAATTTTGAATATATAAAGAAAAACTTTTTACTCTTTATTGCTTTTGCATAAGTCTACTGATTTACATTTTGTCTTTGCATATTCGTTGCTTGTTTCCATATAGTACTAGAAAAAAATTCATGTTTAGTAAATTCCATCTTGTAAAAGGACACAGTCACAGCAAAATGATCAAGTGAGTGCTGAATACAACCAATGGACTACATAAGTATAATTATTGTCATATACCCTCTAAGCATTCTTGTCGCTAATGTAATTTATTTCCTATATTTCTATAATTTTTTCTGTATAACATAATCTGAGCAATTTATTCTGAAAATCAGTTGTTAATGGCATTGTATCTATAAACGTCTTCAAATGAGCAAATATAGATTTTGTGTCGACATCTAATACAATCAGAAGAATCTATGCAAAGTCAAATATTCAAATAGAATATATAAATAAATATTTTTAGTTAAAACTAATAATTTAAAAACTATTTGTTGCTCAGTATTTCTGATAATTTCCTAATTTTGACATAAACCTACATTCTAGAATTACAGTTAAAATTTGAAGAAATCCGGAAGATTCTTTAATAATAATAATACAACAAAGATTTGTCGTGTCAAAAAGTTGCAGACTGGTAAATTTACATTGACTAACAATCTCCTTTCTGCATTATTGTTTATGGAAATTAGGATTTAATTGAAAAATCCTAAAGGAAAATACAGCTGAATAATTACCTGGTGCACAGATTAAAGTGAAGAATATGGTGAGCACTTTATGTTCCATTTTGAAAATCCTAATAAGAAATCCTCTTCACTTCTTCCACAGACTTCAGACAAGTCTGCGGCGAAATAGTCTAATCATCGCTATACTTTCATTCTGCTAATATTTACCTTGTTATGCAAATGCATAGGTTCGCCAATGAACAACCACGTGACAGAAAGGGACACACACCTTTTGTCACCATCACACACATTCACTTTGAGTGGAGGGTGTGTTTGTTGTTGTACACTGCAATCTGGCTCTAGACTGCTGGTACCCAGATGACTTGCTAGTCGCAAATTGAAGGTCATATCATATGCATTGAAATAGTTCCAGGTGTTGTAGGGGAAAAAAGTGGTCAGTAACAAGTTTGAAGTGTCAACATTAAAAGTTAATATTAATGAAGTGACTCATATGATGACAATTTCAAACCAGTTTTCAGCGTCACTCCTGGTTTCGAGTTCTGAGTATGTTTCCAGCATATGAATCTGTGTTATCTCATGTGGAGGATGTAAACCAAACACGTCATTGAAAAGCCATGTTTGACTTTACTGCATTTTGTTTGCATTCTAAAAGATTACTTCAGATTGACAAGAACTTTAATGAAGGATCATGAATCACTTGTTTATTTTTTATGTGATAGCGCCCTTTTGACTTTCATATTTGATGATGATATAATCAAGAACCATTCCCATATAATTCACCCATTATTAATAGTATATATTTATTTTTTATAAATTAAATTTAGTCACTTTTTGAACAGAGACTAATAATCAGACGTAATTTCAAATACATTAGAAAAGTAAATCAACTAAGACATCAATCCTTCAATTCTCTTGCACTGTGAAGGGTGACAGGGATGCTGGATCCTATCAGAGCATCTCAGACTAAAGACAGGTCAACCCACTAGAGTCTAGACTAATGGACAGTCCGTTGCTGATAACAAACAAACTGAGTCTGGACAGTTTACAGTCTTCGGGTTTATCTAACCTGCATGTCTTTGAAAGTGATGGAGCATACCCCCATCAGCAAACTCTACACAAAATATCTTCTGACTCTGAACCAGTGACCTTCAGTGGCAATGCTGTTCTATCATGATCCTCTTAATCATACATTTGGAAATGTTATTGGTAGACAACTTAATCATATAGTATTGTATTTTTATGTAAATATATCCCCAGAGTGATACATCACAAAGTTTGTTTATTAAATATATTATGACCTGATGAGATGACGCCTTATTTATTTGACCATATGACACAAAATCCCCTTTCAACACAGCATGTGCTCTTTTTAATTTTGTCATTTCATCTGAATATCAACCCTAGGAGTTTTAAAACAGCTCAGTCAAAACAGCTTTGAAATTAATTATTTAAAGTCTCAGGAAAAAAGTGACCCACGACATTGTATTGTGTTGATTTTTGTATTTGGTTGATTTATGCATGGATGAATAAAAAAGACTAGTGGAGCAAAATTTGGTTATTATGTTCTTGTTTAAACACAGTTTACTGTGTGTTGGATTTATGCATATGTAGTTGACATTTGATGGAGAATTAAATATTTCTGTTGATGGTTGTAAAATTAATAAACCTATATTTAATTCCTTATGCTGCAATCAAATGCAACACAATGATTCAACTATAGTGTATCTTATGAGGTACTGCAGCAGTCTAGACAGAACATTACTGTACAAAACACTGTAGCAACATTTTAGGTTGCACGGATTATACATTTGCAGTAAACACTCATATTTAATGAACAACGTAGCAACCATTTAGTGGATTTATAATATGCTGACAACAACCAGTGATGTGAAAAAGGCTCGATAAAACAAAGCTCACCCAGCAGCTTTTCTACAAGTAATTCAGCAGCACCATGGTAACAGGTATGAATACAAATTAACAAACAATATAAAATTTCATATGAAACCCTATGTACACAACATCCTATTTTAAAAGAAGTACCGCACAGGGACTTCTGGTCCGTTTACAAGACACGCAACTTCTTTTTCACTTTCAAAAAATGTAAATGTAACACAATATTTTCCTGTAAAATTGTATTGCTGTTAACTAATTACAGTTTTTTTAACAGTGTTTCATAATAAAAAACAGTTCTTAGTTCCTAACCCTAAAAATAGACTATAGCTCTACCATCTTAACTGTGAAATGATCGAGAATCTGTGTCACAATGCCAGTGTTTAAAAGGCTCTCTTTGTCCTCTATTTCCTGCACACCATGAGCAAACACATCTCTTCTGTATTATGGACTCTTTGATGTTCTTTTCTCTTATGACAGCCTACGTTTTTGAGCTAAACCACAGTTAAGAGGTAAATCAGACATTCAGTAACTGTGTGATTAGTAAACGGTGTCATGAATAAGCAGATCAACTATTGTCATCAGTGACTGACATATTTGCTCCATAATTTACATAGATTAGGCTTTTTTAATGTCAAATGTTGTAAAAGCATATATATATAAATAATATTTAAGTCACACATGACATGAGGGTGAGTAAATGGTAACAGAATGTAAGTTTTCTAGGCCTGTTCTGAATGATAAAAACATGTCCAGTAAGAAAAATATAATGTGGCTGCTGCACCATGATTGTGTGGGAACCACAAAGTCAGAAAAGTAATATAGCCTACAGGGAGAATTATATCTTCATTGAGTGATCACAGAACAAATAATATCAAAGCCTGGGGATTTTTGGCTGGGGTTTTATGCTACAATGCACAATAATGTCTGGAAATATTAGTCTACTTATGTTTGCGTTTATATCGCACGACTTTTTTAGAGACAAAGGCATTTGTTGATTTTATTTATCTGTACCTCAGGAGAGAGACACGCAGTCATCGCATTTCAGATGTAACGCTCTCTGTGTAGAGTCTTTTTTTTCTGTAATGCAAACACAAGCAACAATGCAAACGGACTCGGTGTTGGATGAGAGTATTGTGCTGTATGGCTTTCTGGAATGCTTTGCTTTGATTGGCCCGCCCATCACCTACACTATTGAAAACCGGCGGCGCTCTCAAGTCTGTCGCGTCACAGGATAGACTACGTCACAGGCGCGCTCACTTGTTTACTGGCGCCATCTTGCGTCTAAATTCTTGTATCGAAAATCAGAGCAGGCTACATCAGTATTTTCATTTAGTAGATAATTTTACAGTGTTCGACTTTTTAAATTTGATTTTCGACATAATTTTCGTAATGGACATTTTTTAGTGTCCATTACGATGTTATAGCTACAGGTGGCCTAAATAAAAAATAGGCCTATTCCAAAGATATTTTCATGCCTGTGTGTTGTATTATTTGCTAAGCTGGACAAACAAAAATCGACCTATTTTCTAACTACTTTCCTATGTTTTGCTAACATTCCCATTAAACTATGAAAAAGTTATTTTTTGGAAGTCCTCTGAACACTTGTTCAGTTGTTAAAACAGTTGTTGTTTGTTTGTGTAACGTTAAGGGAATCTTCTATTTTTGGATTTTTGCTGAACTAGTTTGGGGAACAAAAATGCTTTGGAATTAAACACAGGAGAGCGGACCATGAGGGCCAGATTTAAGAACCTTCATGAGAACATTATCCAACGTTCTGGGAAAATTAGGAAAAATCTCTTTTTAGCTTTTTACAGAATTGTTTATAAAAGGGAAATAAAGTTGAAAATTTTGGGCTTTTTGGTTTTCATAAAGTGCAAAGAAAACTTTTAAAGAACATTACGTGTATCAATATTTCAGTTACAATGCACATATTTAAAGCCTGTTTTCTCAAAATTAGTTTTTTGTACATTGAGCCATAAATCTGCACTTTAGTAGCATTTACACACACACCAACATTTTACACTTTTATTCCTCTATGTCCCAAAGGGTTTGTTTTTTTTACACAGTATTTGTTTATATATAATTTGCTTGATTATGAATCCCCATTTAATCCAACATTTTAATATCTATGCTCATTTTGAAACTGACTTCATCCAGCATTTAGATGTTTGTACTAAAAGTATGCAAATTACTGCATATATAATTAAATGACTTATTTGCATAGTTAAACCTGACATTTTCGAAAACTTGTAATACAAAAAAACAATTATCAGTATAATCAATTAGTTGGGTAAGACCATAGCTATTAGTTTGTTTGTTTTTATCCTATTTACCTGCAGTGTCTTGACTGTGTCCTTCCTTTTATTAAGTGAAAAAAACAAACATATATTTTTCATAATGAGTGCAAAAGAAAAATCACTTTCGGCATTCTGGTGTATGTAATCTGTGGAGAGAGAAAATAAATACAGATTATTTATTAGGACTGACACATATTTAATACTGTCTCATTATTTAATAGTGCCCTCCAAACCCCACACTAGTTAAGTAAGTGCAACTATTGGTACATTAACTCTTTCTGGAATTTGGCACTATGTCCAATAGGGTAACATTAGGTAAACATTAATGTACAATCAAATTGAGTATACAGGTAATATACAGCTAGATCAATCTATTATTGACAAATACAGTGGTTTTTCTCACTTCATAAACAACAGATGGCAGCAGAAGACAATCTGTCCTGTGCATTTAGGTCTGCAGCTATCACAGTTAGTAATTCAAGACTTTGATCCAGGAAAATATTATATTGATTTTAAATATTATTAATTTTATCTTGAAAGTAAGTCATGAAACACGCAATAGAGTTTTTTAACTCATTAACTTAATTTTGTTATATTATCATTATTATTTTGTGGTTACAAAACATGTCCACAGTTATCACTCAAGCTGTAAAACAATACAGTATCAAGGGGAGCTTGTTTTACTGTAAATAATAACCACCATATCTAAGTTGTTCATCTATGTTTATAGCATGTTCCATAAAGAACATTTACACGGAGCATTTAAGTTCTGTAAAAGGTATGAGTTAGAAATGCTGAAGAGTGTCGTTCAGTTCAATAAATAAGTTGGAGGAAATATTTGGAAAATATTTGAGAAACATGCGTTCACATATTTCACAGAAAAAAAAGAAGCAAGTGTGACTATATGAAGAACCTTCACAATAATTGTATAATTTTTGAGCATGAGAACTAAACTCTCTTCCTCTCTCTCTCTCTCTCTCTCTCTGTCTCTCTAATATACGCGTCAAAAGTGTGGAAACAGCAATATTTATTTTTAAATATATTTTTAAAGATGTTTCTTATGTTCATCATGGCTGCATGTATTTGATCAAAAATACAGAATTTTTTTTTTGTGAAATATTATTGCGATGTAAAATATTTTTTTTCTATTTTAATATACATTTAAATCAAATTTATACCAGTGTTGCAAAGCATTTTCAGCATCATTACTCGAGTCTTCGCTGTCACATGATGCTTCAGAAATTATTCTTATATGCTGATTTACTTGTGCTGCTTAATATTTTATTGTTTTATTTGAACGAAATAAAAAATAATAATAATTTATTCAGCTAGAATGTGTGCATTTGATGAAAAATATTTATACTGTCAGAAAAGATGAATATTTTTATTTAATGCTGTTCTTTATAACTTTTTATTCATCAAAGAATCATGAAAAAATGTATTGCAGTTTGAAAAAATTAGTCTTAGTCTGGCCAAGCTGCCTTATGGGAGGCGGGCTTAACCTGCGTCCATCAGATGCCTCTGTATACTACTGGACGAATCTACAACCAATCAGACCACTCTGACCACTCATTCCGATGACGTATGCGCAGCGACGGAACCTCAAGCCACCTTAACAAATTGTAGCTAGCTTCATTAAAGTAGGAAAATGTTGTCAAGCGATTTTTGCTGGTTTTGCCACATTAATATGAGAGTAGTTGGTATTTACAGTCATTCAGTGGTTATTTTTGAAGGGTTTAGCAAACGTCGAAAGGTTACGAAACATTGTGGCTGCTCGGTACACGTTTGAAAGCCGGTCACATACCTAGGGCTATTTTTGGGAAGCTTGGTGGAATGGATTTTTTACTCAGATGTGATTTCGAAATTAATAAGATTCCACTTGCACTATCTAAATTTCATAGTCAGATACTATACTTTTGGAAAATGATGTTCACACATAATTTTACTCCACACAGTTCGATTCTGTGGAATAATAGAACAATTCTTATAAACAGAAAATCTGTCTTTAAAGCTGAATGGTTTGAAAAGGGTATTCTCTTTGTAACTGATCTGATGGATTGTAAAGGTGTTTTACTGGATCACACCACTTTTGTTGAATGTTCTAACATAAACTGTACTCACAGAGAATATCTAAAAATTTGCAAAGCTATTCCTGTAGCCTTGATTCACCTTATACAAAATACTTACTCTGTACTCTTACTCTGATGTCACTCCAGTATTGCCGAATTTATCTATTGGTCATCACAAACTGCTTGATAAAAATTTTAAGAACAAAGTTGTTACATATGCTTTTAAATCTAAATTGTTTCAGGGTTATAATAAATACAATGTTCATGCTAACCTTTCTGATACGTCGGAAAAAGCCTTCTCTAAATATGTTCAATGGCCAGTTCCACCTATAAGGTCAAAGAAACTCATTTCAAAATTTGCCACAAGATATATCCTGTTTCCAATTTTCTTCACAAAAGATTTAAATTTGACAAGGTGCGTTTTGTGGTTTTACTGATGAATCTTTAGATCACTTATTTTTTACCTGCTCCTTTTCATGCCGATTCTGGAGTGCGGTCAGAGACTGGCTGACTACAAAAATTTCAAACATCCCTGTATTTAACATCAACTGCATATTGTTTTATGTTGATGGTTTAGACAATGCCACATCTGACATTGTGAATATTGTTATCCTTCTGGCTAAGTATCATATACATTGTTGTAAGTGGAGAGATACTCCACCCTGTTTTGAACATTTCTTAAACGAATTTAAACTATTTTACTCCTCACTGAGATTACTTAAAAATTGTCGTGCCCAGAAAATATCATCGGACGTGTATAAGTTTCTTGTGTTGTAATTTTTATTTTATTTACTTGTTTGTATTGCCTTACCTGTAAGGTGGATCCCCTTACTTTTTGATGCGGATTGTTATTGTACTTGGTTTGATATTATGCTGTTACCTCTACGAGATTTTGTATTCTAAGTTTTAATAATAATAAAAAAAAAAAAAATAAAAAAAAACCTTTGAAAGCCGGTATGGTTTCCGGTCGCAGAACTGCTGCGTCATCAAGTTACACCCTCCTCACTCGTTTCTCATTGGTTCCCACTTTTTTGGGAGTGGAAATGCTCTAAAACGGCAGCTTTGCCAGACTGACTTTGCTCGCAAAATTGACTGTAGGAAGTTTGGGCGGGCCCAGGCTATATATATATATATATATATATACTTTTCAATGTTATACTGTATGTGTGTGTGTATACACATTACAAATATAAACAGTACATATACATATGATTAAACAAAAACTTTTATTTTGAATGTGATTATTCATTTGGAAGCACACATAGAGTACTGGGCAAAAGTCCTAGGCCGTTAGTATTTTCACCAACAAAAAAATGGTTTTATGTCAGTTATCTTGTGCGGTCAGTTTATATCAGTTTAATATCAGTTTACATTTCAAACATTACAGACTTGATGATTAGGGGCCTGTTTCAGAAAGGAGGTTAAGTGAAAACTAAGAGTATGTAAAGCCTGAAATAAGAAAAATTCTTGTTTTTCCGTTTCAAAAAGACAGGTTTGTCAAACTCGGGAAGCAGGGTAACTCAAGCCTGTTTCTGAAAGAGAGGTAACAGTTACTCAGAGTCAGTT
>JAUMHQ010000076.1:6426893-6442466 GCA_032361165.1 Enteromius paludinosus | reverse complement strand
AGCTACATACCTTCTATGTACATATCAGAGAACAATTTAAAATATTCTCTCAATGCATTCTATGGCACCTTTAACTAATTATCATAAATGTAAATTATGTACATATAGTTTAAACATCTTCTGCTGCATTTATAATGTAAGAAGCCTATTATGATGAGTAGAGATATTAAATATTTCATCCCCAACAGATTTAAAAAACTGTCATTCAAACATTCACTAATAAAGGGAGAACATGCCTTAGCTGGATTTAGGCTACAGCAGTCACGGCTTAATTAAAAGGCACAACAGGCAGCCAGTGTTGCCAATTTGGCTATTTTGTAGCTAGATTAGTTACTTCCCCACTCCTTTTGAGACTTTACAAAATTTTTTAGGGACGAATATAACAACTTCTTGGAAAATCCTTATTTAAAGGTATAGTTCACCCAAAAATGAAAATAATCCTGTCACATTTGAAGCATCCTAGATGTACAGTATGTGAAAGTATGGGTATTTGTCGTACAAAAATGCATGGATTTGCTACAGGAGGAGTTTATTCAACCCTAGAGCCATGCGTGAGATATTTTATTATGAATATGCACACGTTATTTCAAAGTGTAACGACTATCACCCATTTAAACCCAAAGGCTTGGAGGGGTCAGAACAATTTTTAATAACTCCAATTGAATTCGTCTGAAAGAAGAAAGTCAAATACACCTACAGTAGGATCCTTTAAAGGTGAGTAAAAGACAGGATCATTTTCATTTTTGGGTGAACTATCCCTTTACGTTCTCATCTGCCTACTGATCTATTATTCATTTTTATCCAGATCAGTCAATTTGCCATTAATATGTCATCTAGTAGCTACAAGTTTTACCTACTTCTAAATGAAAGCAGTTGGCAACACTGCAGGCAGCTCTCTTTTAACACATACTTTTAAAAAGGGATGGATGTTTGCTTCAAGTGAAGATCTTTAGAATAACAAAATTGTCTGCAGAAAAACAATCCAGTCTTCATAAGGGTTGACAATTCAAAAAATAAACAAATAAAATAAACAGAAAAATGCATGTTGTTAAAGACAAATTAACATCGATTTTTTTTTTTTTATTCCAAAGTATTTTCTTTTTCTAGTTTTAACACAGATCACCTGTTTGGAAAAGCTCCTCAAACTCCTAAAACTGACCCGCTGATACATTCATTTAAAATATCTTCTGCACCTCAAGATGTATTATTAATGTAACCAGCAATACACATTTGTATAGAAATATTCAGTTTGCCATTTGGAACATCTGTGATTTCCTTCTTGCAGTTATTTTCAGCACTGATGTGTGTGAAAAATGCTGAACCACAAGATCAGATGTGTGACTTTCTGTTTCTAAAAACTCTGATCTGTGGTGAATGCAGACAAACACACGTGTGCAAGTTTGGGTTGAGTATGTGGTGGGATTTCCAGCGCTGTTTATGGACTCACAAGTTGTTGCAGACAAATCAAAGTCCACGTTTTAATGAACACACAACTCCTCATCTCCAATAACATACATATTCAGTCAGAGATGATCTCCTCGGTATCAATAAAGTATCTCTATTTTTAATTTCCAATTCAGACATCACAACCCCAGAATTAAATTACACAGACAGTGAATTTAAAAATAAGTATAGTACAGAAAAGTAAGAATATTTGTTTAGAATATCTTTTTAATTAACAACATTGTGTTTCATATCATCATTGTCCTCCATTAACATGTGTGCTGTCGTTCTGTCACCGTCTGGCTCTGATCTGTATGTTATCTTTGAGAGAACGACATCCAGAAGAGACCAAGAAGACATCTCTGTGCTACTTCCTCTGTGTGACCTCTATCGTAATATAGAGACCGAGTTCAGTCAGCGAAGGAAAGAAGAGTCTGTATCTCCGTCTGTCTCTGATCGCAAGCAGACGTCTGTGCGCTGTCTGAAGATCAGAATCACAGGGAAGGTTAATATCTCTTTAATATCTCTGTGCTGCCTGTTGTGTAGCATTTCTAAATCCTCAGACATTTTTAAATCTTTGCCATCGCATCTTAAGGTTGCTTCAGACACAGTCAGTGCTATAGTACATCGTTCAGTACAAAAGAATCCTTGATGTGGCACACGGCTCTCCAAAAGAAGAGGATAATTCTCTCGTACCAAATAAAAGATGGAAAGCACATTTGTCTGTGATTTTGAACAAGAGGGCGGATACTGAAAAAATGTCACACACTGTCTGTTCTTATTTCTGCTCTCCCATGAGATCTGTGTTGTTGCTAGACTGAGGTGGTGGTAAAGTGCAGGTTTTAGCCGGCGGGGAGTGTCCTATCCTGCATGGGCTCAGCCCACCGCCACCTTCGCTGTCTGTATTGGAGGATGAGTGTGGAAGGGGCGGGGCCAGACGAGGCAGAGGGGCCGAGGAGGGAGGGATGCGTGTGCAGGAGGTTGTGCGGAGACTCTGGATACGTCGACACTCCTGGCAAATACGCACGTGAGTGCAGCCCCGCGGCAGAGGCACTGTCACTGCAGGGGGACCCAGGGCCACTGTGGGGGTGCTGTTGGCACCTAACGGGTCCTCCAGGAGTCGCTGGGGACCAGGGCCCATGTCTGAGGGGCCTCCTCCTGGCCCTGAACTTCCTGTCAGGGGTCCTGTACCGCTGTAGAGCTTTCCGTTGCTAAGGCGCATCTCTCGGACAAGGCGCAGGGGCCTTGGGGCCCCTAAAGTGATGCGGGTGGGGTGTCGAAGGGCCAAAGAGCTGGACAGGGGACGACGGCGGCGAAGACGAGAACTTTTCTTGCAGGAAACAGCATTACAGAACTCCGTCAGCATCTCCTGACATACAGACACCTGAGCAAACACAAAAATATATTAAACCACAGAAATATATATCACAGCTCTAAACACACACACATATATCACAATTTATTTGTACACATAATACATCTTATTTTTTATATATATATAAAATTCATGTGGAACAATCCACAGTTCTTCTGGATTGAGTTTGTCTCAGTTTGTTCTGTTACTTCCTGTCATTCCAGACAGACTGATGATGATCAGATCAGATCTCTGTGTGGAGCACTGGCTGTTGTCAGACTCCTTGTGCAGACAATAATCTAGCCGCATTATAACAATTAATGACAAAAATAATGTTTGGAAAAATGGACCAATATTTCCAACTGACACGCTACTGCTAAAGATAGAAATAACCCACTTACAGCCACTTGTTGTTGCTGAAAATACTAGACTTTTGCACAGTACTGTACAGTATATATATTAAAGGGGACAAATCTGACTTTTCCCCTGTTTACAGTTTCAGTCGCTTTGGTGCATTTCTCACAACAG
This sequence comes from Enteromius paludinosus, assembly GCA_032361165.1. Classification (NCBI taxonomy): domain Eukaryota; kingdom Metazoa; phylum Chordata; class Actinopteri; order Cypriniformes; family Cyprinidae; genus Enteromius; species Enteromius paludinosus. Next base: position 6,439,141 of record JAUMHQ010000076.1, on the reverse strand, counting down.
TACTTACATTTGCACAAAAGTTAATGCATTTCTCAAAGCTATTAGTGCAAACTGCAAAACCTAGTTGATAACCTGCAAAAGCATGTCACTTGCTCAAAATGGATAGTTCATTGCTCAAAACCAAGTATTCATGTCAATGAAAGTGTCAGTGTCGTCAAAATGAAAAGTCCTGCACCATTGTTTATGAATGATGACACCATGTTTTCATGATGACAGTTTACTCTACAATGCAAAAAAGTCAGATTTTGGTGACACTTTCTGAAAATGCTAGAGACAGCACTATATACTATTTGCACAGCCATTTGAAAACTACAGTACAGTTAGACATTACTGTATGTAGTGAGTTTTTTGCCAAGTAGGACATGATCCTGGATCAACATTACTGTCCAAAAATATAAACTTATCCCAATCCTTACCTTTAAACCTACCCCTACCCAAAATGTAAACAAGGTTGTTGATCCAAGAACATCTTGTACTTGGTGAAATCACGCTCACCATATAGTGAGGTATCTTGAGTACAAGACACTGAATACGTATGTTTCACATTTTTACTGCATGTGCTCTTTTCAATTCTAATTTATTGTATTCAAAGCATTGTGCAAACGATTCAATTTAGATACATTTTCAGGAAAAAAAAGATTTAAACTGTTTTGTCAACTAGATCAACATTTTTGTATGTAATGACTCAAGCAATGAAATGAGGACTATTAGTTTTATATGGAATGACTATTCAGCATTCACAAGTTTAGTTCATTTTGACTGATATGACATAAGCAAATGATAATGTAATAAAAGAGCAGAGAGTTGTATTAAAGCAATTGATGCTCGTCCAAAAGCATTGCAATTTGTTGGAAGGAATGAGAAACTGCTACTATGATGTGCACACGTGACTAACTGTTTTGAGAAATGCATTAACTGTTGTGCAAATGTAAGTATTGTTGTGAGAAATGCACGAAAGCGACTGAGAAAAACTGTAATTGTAGCGCTATAAAATAATTTTATTCATGAAAGGAATGTGTCAAAGAAATTAATATATGTTTGGGCAAATTAACGCGAGATTGCTTCAGGAAACAAGTTGGCATCAAAGGACTGCACAAAAGTTGTACTGCACTTTATAGTTTGTGAATGTTTGCAGTCGCCGTGGTGAATACATTTGTTTGAATGTGGCTAGAGTTAACATTGTCACTGTTTTCACAGAGACCTGAACTATGTTGTTATTTATTTGTAAAAAGCCATAAATGTGTGTTCATGAATTACACAGACGATGAGTGTTTTCTGGTTAAAAATAAAAAGAACAAAATACCTGTTTTCTGTGAATACAGTAAGATACAAAGTGCTAACAAGAACTTTAAAAAAGGTGATTTACAAAATATAAAATATAAAAAGGGGCATAATAGGCCCCCTTTAATTATAATCTCCCATATTACAGATACACAAGTAGACATGCACACCATAACACAACCACTGAACTGGACTTCACTACGACACACACTAAGGCGGGCAGTCGGCGGGTTGCTTTGTAACCTACTGTAGTGTGACTGTGATATTGGCGGTCGCAGGAGAGAGGCCGTACCTCGTCTGTTTCAGCTGATCGGCGCGTGGACCACACAAACTCCATCACAGCCACAAACACAGCAATAATCAGGCCACAGATTAACACCACAAATATACCGCCAATGTTCTCCATCCCAAGACCTGCAACAGTGAATAAAACACGTTTAAGCTATCTGCATCTATGAGGATCTTTCATCACAAACATAGGATGTAATAAATATACTATCCTAAAGTTGGAAAGGTCAAAATGTCATAATTGATCTTTTCAGAAATCAGATTTCTCTCTGGTTATGCATGCCAGGATTTTTTCATTCATTTAGTCTAAACCCTAAACCCATGCCCTTTCTTACAATTCACTTTCTTACAACTAACTCACGCTCACTTTCAGATCTGCCTCCATACAGTACATTAACATCTGATAGTTAGAACCAAGCCCCATACAGTGGGTGTGTGAAATCCCTGCTGTGTTTTGGAACGCAGTAGCTGGTTATGAGTTGGTACGTGCTGATAGATTGTTCCTTGTCATCTTGGAACAGAAACAAACCAAGCTGCCTGATGTGTTTTGGAACACGTTGGTCTATCAGCTAACATGTACCGGTTCCAACTGGATTTTTCAGCAGGATGTGAGGAAAATATTAGCTTGAAGTGCAAGAGAGGTTCATGCCTTTGGCGCGGTGGTCTTCTTCTTTGGGACACTGCCCTCCCTCCCACCATCTTCTCTTCAGGATCTCCAACCTGTTATTCTCCTGCAACTGCAAGACTGCTAGACTTATCTCATCTCTGAAAGGAGAACCTGTGAGACAGAATTATGCAGATGCAAACATTTGGTGGTTAACCATGAGGAAGTGTCAATGACTTGTGAACATCAAGACACATTTCCTTCCGTAAAAAAAAACAAGCATGTCTAATGGTACTCAAATGGGTTCATATTTCGCTTATTTTATTGGTGATTTTATAGAATAAAATATGGACATTAATGTACGCAAAGAAAAGTTTTTTGGCAAAGAGGTAACTTTTAAGTGTTATAAACCTTGTTACTAACAGTGCTGCCACATTATAAGTGTGCTATTGACCGCGACTTTTACAAAATAAAGGATGAGTTGAGATTATTTTGCTGTGGTCATTATGCCCAACTCTCTCACCGAGAGGCATGCCGATTCCGTAACCCTTGGTGTCCAGCAGGCCTCCGATCTGCGTGAGGTTGCAGTTGAGGCTGCGGTGGTACTCGTTCATGGTGCTCTCAAGCAGGAAGGCATATTTAGAGTTTACGACTCGTGCAATGCCCTCCTCTGTGCTCTTCACAAAAACACTGGGCTGCTTAGAATACATGTAGTTCCACATCCGCTGATACGTCTGATAGCGGGAGTTCTGAAAGAGGCAAGGAGAGCATCATAAATAAACATTTAAACACTGTTTGATATGCAAAATAACAAGGAGAAAAGAAACAGTGACACACACACAATCACAGATGCTGAAATCACTTGAGCAAACACAAAACTAAGAAGAAAACACATAGTCTGTAAGCCAAGGGTACTCTGCAAGCAAGAAAATAAACAAGAGACATACGAAACCCATCCAAATGCATATGCAAATATATGCCTGCTGGCACTTTCTATGATTATGGTTCAAAACTGAGCCTGAAAATCTTTCAACAGTTTTTCTGTTTCAACAGATGTTCAGTGAAAGAAGGTGCTTAAAGCATTTGAGTGTTGTTGTCATGAAACTTAAAAAAGATTAAAAACTTGAAAGTTATATACATGCATTAATCTTTAAAAAATTTGCTTTGACTTTGTAATTTAGTTTAATTGAAAAAAATGCTCTATTTCTGTTTTATTTAGGCTCCTTAACCAATTAACCTCAATCTTTCAGTCAACTCCAAGCTCACATTCAGATATGTGACCATCCAATCAACAATGGATGGATAGACCAAGCGTCTGTTTCACTTGTACATACATTACAATATAAATAAAAATATCTGTCACATCATATGTGCCCCTTTATTGCTCTCAAAACCTCACAGCTGCCATCTCTCTAACCCTTCCAGGAAGATGCTTCACAAGCGAAGCCAGCAAATGTTCACTTTTGCATGTGTGTAAACATAATATCATATGATATGTACCATAAAAAAGGTCATGGTGCTTCCTCCGTGAATGGTGCCGTACTGGATATTGGTTTGATCGGCCAGGTCATCGGGTGATTCGATTGGCACTTCCATTCTCTGCACTGTGAGAAACGCAGCCAGATTCGCAGTGTATGAGGAGATTATTATGAGAGTGAAAGCCCACCTAAAAGAGAGAGACAGAGAGAGAGCGAGGACGTAAATGATGGAATCAGAGAGCAAATAGCCCATAGCTGTGCTCTGTAATGTGTCCATTTACTCTGTTCAAATGACCATCAGCACACGCTCACACTCACCAGACCCCACTGACGCAGCGTGTGGAGAGGGCCCGGGGCATGATCTCTGACCCCTGCTGCATGAAGCCCCCCACAGGAAACCACAGGCTGTTTCCTAGTGTGTACTGATTTTCCAGCAGGTCTCTTCGCTCACGCAGACACGGGTGAGGGTTATACCATTCATACGGACTCAACCTGACAAATACACACGTTGCATTAAATATTTATTTCCTAACTGTACTGCACGAATAATAAATCACTACATCTTGATTAACGCTTTTGACTGCCAATAGGGTAATAAAACTAAACCTAACTGAAGATTGCATTTGCATCTCTGAAATAAAGTATTAATATCTTTTACAGGTTTTACCTCTCAGAGAAATGATTATTATTTTACAGAGCGAAACAAGCAAACGCATCGATTTTTAGCCGCATTTGAGTATAAGTGTGTGTAGGTGTGTGTTTGTGTGTACCTAGCAGAAAGGAAAAGCACACAGCTGACAGCAAGGTAAGCCAGCAGCATGAAGAGCCAAACAGCCGGTGAGAAAGGATCCAGGAAGGAGAAATAACCTGGCTTCCTGCCCTGAGAGACGGTGGAAGAGAAAGAGAGGTAAATGAATGCAGCTGAACAGAGGAAGGTGGTAGAAATAAAAGCCAAAAGGAATTAGGTACACAATGAATATTCAATCTGATAATTACATAAATGTAGAAAAAGAAAATGCGGTACTGTATAATTTATAATACGGCATTTAGACACATTTTCTACATATTGTCTATTTATTCTGTTTATTAAAGCAGAGAATACCATACCATTACTAGGGTATTTGCACCCATAGACATGTATTTGTTTGCACCAGCGTCTATCATCTCATCCCCTCTGTTCGTTCAATTTTATGCGTGCATGTTTTACCTTAACCACAAGAGAGCGCTATTGATCAAACCAACACCACAGAGTCACCAAAGATGGATCTTAATGTTCCTTCATGGATAGCAGATCTTGCCGTTTAGTGTTTAACTAGTAAAGGTACAGCTGATATTAGGTGTGGGTCAGGTTTGGCTTAAAAACACAGTTAATTGCTTCATAAGGCAATTAATTATTCCAATTAACCAGTCATTGACATCAATATCTGATGAGAAAAAGCACAGAAATTTTATATTTCAAAAACGCAAATGAATGAGGCATTGCGTAGGCTTTACAAAAAAGCTAATTTAAAGGGATAGTTCACTCAAAAATGAAATTCTGTTGAATGCATTATTTGTTTTCTTTGTGCATAGCTTCATAAAATTATGGTTGAAAAACATATGAACTATTTTAACAATGTTCTTACTACGTTTCTGGTTGTTCCCGCAGGATCAGAAAGCTCTTAGACTCCATCAAAAATATTTGAATTTGTGTTCTGAAGATGAGTGATGTTCATCTGGGTTTGGAATGACATGAGGGTGATGAGGGTAATTAATTAATGTCAGATTTTTTTTATATTTGCATGAGCTATCCCTTTAAACCTTAAAGTATGTTGTTTTGTGTTTTTAAACACAACCCTATCACAACCTTACAGTCAACAGCAAAACATCAGAGTTTGTCCGTCTGAGGTGAAGTTGGAGGTCATATCAATAGGACATGTTTTTGTATTCCGCCTGTGTCATTTTTTTAGTTGTTGATCCACGCAAATATCCAGACTGGCGCTGTTGTGCTGACTCTGTGAGTCTGACTTACTATATGGACTCTGTAGAGAATACTGATGCCCAGCGTCATAAAGGGTTTTGAGAAGTCAATGACCTTCTCTCTCTCAGACGTGATGGTAAAAGCTGCAACAGCCAAATCAGCTTTCTTCTCCAAACAATGAAGGAGAACAAAGGACAGAAAGAGAGAATAATAAATCATTAAAGAAGGAGAACAGAAATTCTTGTAAAAGGCATCTAGACGCAATAAATGAAAATGACACAGAACTGAATTGAACCGAACCATGTGTTTCTCAAAATGATTTCAGGAGGGAATGCGTTGATGAGTATGACCACGTACCCTGTTGATCAGCTCTCCCACCATTCCTGTCCATGAGCCGTTGGGTTCAGGTGCTCCATACAGGGCATCGTCCACCAGTTTGATGCGGTAGGTGAACTTCAGGATATCGGACAGCTCTCTCAACATGTCCACACAAAAACCCTCATACTGCTCATTCCCCTGAAACTCCTGGTAGTTCACCTTTCTCATCACGTACGGGTTCTCCTGCACACACAAACACACACGTGGGTCGTTCGTGTTATACAGTACAGTAGGTTTATGTCCCATTCACATTTGTCTTACTACTGTATATTAGATACAATATAAAAATATAAATACAAAAAAAAACATGTCTACTCATTTTACTACTCCAGTTTGAGCAGATGTTGCTTTATCATGTCTCCAGGTGACACATTAAATCATTTCTAACAAGAAAAACATTAATGAGAAACATTCCAGGTGTTTTTTTCTTTCTGTAATCTTTAACATGTTAGTCAAAACATTTTACTGGTAATCTTGTTTTATCTGATAATCAATACATCATTTTCATCACACCTTTTAATTTGTAATGACCCTTCAACAAAAAAAAAAACAGTTATTTAGTGACTAAAAACGACAAGAAGTGATCAGAAGAAATGATTTCGAATTAGAAAACAGCACAAACAAACACATTTTAGCAAGGGAATTGATCAATTCTGTGATGTAGTTGGTTGGTTTCACTTTAAAAAACAATCTTATTACATATATTTCTTTGGACAAATTTTATGAATTAATTTCTGTGAATTCCTTATTTGCTTAATAATAACTGTTTATTCCATCATGATAGACATTCTACTAACTGTATTCCCACTGTGTAAGTTAAAATATGTTTAAGTGGACATTATGGAGTTGAAAAGGTGCTGCATAACAGGAATTACTAATGCAGATGTGGTAAATATTGTATGAACATAAGTGTCATATGTGTCTGCTGTAGCGCAGTTGGTCCTCACCAGTATAGTGGTGATGATGAGGCTCTTGTTAGCCAGAGTCTCAGACACGTTGATATCCAGACTGGTGGAGTTCATCAGCAGAGTGTTATTAGAAAACCAGATCCCAATCTAACACAGAGAAGGATGACAAATGGAACAATCAAGATGTTGGCACTATTCAAAGCGTGTCTCTCTCTCTCTCTCTCTCTCTCTCTCTCTCTCTCTGTGTGTGTGAGTGAACCTACTTAGCAAATCTGTACCCTGAAGTGAGCTAAATCTGACAAAACCCAGTTTTAATGATATCCCTTTTTATGCAAAGGCTTTAGGTTAGGGTTAGGATTAGGTTATATTATTCAAACTAACCTATATAAAACATTAGACATCTTCCCATTTAGACGGTTAAGCAAATGTGTTTGTGTGTCTTTAACCTCTTTGTGGCCTCCCCTGTGCTTCTCCAGGATGTGGAGGGTGTAATTGGTCCTCTGGCCTTTACTGTTGAACTCAACTCGACCTGTCAAACCATCATACTCCACCTGATCAAAACACGAGAACACAGAGAGAAAGACAATAGCAACAGTTATGTTACCCTAAATAACACAGTGGAAGGCAGATAACAATGCTGGATGACTTTCAAGTGGTTAAATATGTATATTCACACACACTAACACACACACACACACACACGCAGACTGACCATACGCAGGTAGTTCATGAGGCTGGTTCCATGTTGCCAGATCTGAGGGGAGGTGCAGCTGAGAGGTTTGACACCAATCTCCTGACTCCGGTTGAGTTCCTGCACTGCACTCACCACCACATGGACCGCATCAAACAGCAGGGCCGACGACAGCTGAACACACACATACACAGTTTAGTGTGTGATCCATTGACAGGCTTCTGTATTGTGTTTTGTGTGTGAGAGAGTCTCACCGCTGGTCCAGGGTATGGGTTAATGTCACAGCCTTCTCTCCAAGACAGGTTAAGGCTCCTGATAAACTCCAGGTAAAATGGGTGGGTGGTGTTAAACATTGAGAAGCCCACGATGTTTGACTGCTCATCCACTATATCATCCAACCATAGCAGCGGGAAGTCCTGCACACACACAGGAATGACATTTTACAGCGGAAAACAGACAACATAGAAATGTAAAAGAATATAGAGCTCAAAAGAGAATAGTGACTTGACAAGTCCTGTGAAATAGCAGTATAAGACTAGTTACTTAAGATGTGTGTGAATGGATGCAAGGTTTGAGTAACATGCAACTTGTTAGGGTATGTAATGATCAGTAATCTGTTAGGTTAGACTAGTGACTAGAGACTTTAGTGGTAGTATTTAAGGATTCGATAAAATGTTAAAATAGACTAGTTTAGTAAATGCATGCACTGTTTGAATAACATGTAACTTGTTAGGGTAGACTAGTATTAAGGTGGTTCGATAGTAGGTAAGGCCTGTGTGGTGGTTCGATTAATGATTAGAAGCTTCCATAAATGGTTTAAGTATGTTACTGTAGGTAAGACCAGTGTTGGGGAAAGTTACTTTTAAAAGTAATGCATTACAAGATTGTGTTACTCCCTAAAAAAAGTAACTAATTACGTTACTTAGTTACTTTTTATGGAAAGTAATGCGTTATGTTACTTTTTAATTATGGGCAGGGCTTGAGTGTTTGTTTTTAATATAAGAAGTTCTGTTTATAGCAAATGTAAAAGGACACCAAAAAGTGTGACGAATAAGCATCAGGCTGAAGAAACAGTAAATTCACATCTGTAAAGTAGAATACAGAAGAAAATTCAGTTTTCTGAGAGTGAGATGAATTAATGCACATTCACATTTAGTCTAGAACTACACTGTATTCACACACCGCGCACAATGCTCTGTATTTCTGATTCTCCCAAAATGTCAGGAGACTTGTCAGTGAATAAATAAGAAAAATAAGAAAAAGAAACTCAGTTATATTACTCTAAAACTAAAAAGTAATGTGTTACTTTACTAGTTACTTGGAAAAAGTAATATTATTATGTAACTCACGTTTCCCCCAACACTGGGTAAGACTATTGACCACAGTAGACTTGAGTTTGAGTTAACTGGTTACATAAAATGGTTAATGCATACGAATTTCAGTATTGTGTGCATTATGTGGTAACCTGTTAGGTTAGACTAGTGACTAGAGTTATTAGTAGTATATGCAATGTAATGAGTTAGTTTTAAATTATGGATTAGTAACATGCAAATAAACGGTTATACTTACCATAGGTTTCAGTAGTGTGCATTAGGTTTGAGTAATAAGTGAAATAAGAGACTAGAGTAGTGGACAGTATGTGCGATGAAAGTAAGATGTAAAGTTAGACTAATAGAGTGTCTAAGAGTTTCGTAATGTGTTGCGCTAAACCAGCCACTAAATGTTTCAGCAGTGCATGAAAGGTTTGATTAACACGTAACTTGTTAGGTTAAACTAGTGAGTTAGATTAGAAGATACAGTTCACAATTCAAGTGAATACATAGAGAATTCAGTACTGCTTTAACCAGACAGGATGGAGTACTGATTAGAGCTATCAGTGCTATTTATGGTTTCAGGTCTACTGGTGCATGTAAATGGTGAATAATCTGTTATATTTACTAGAGTTTTCAATAGTGGGCATCATGGCACACCAAGCCAACAGTCGGTCGCCATTAAGCGTCTGTCGGCCTAGCGTGTTCTGCACAGTTGGCAGTTGAATAATTTCACATAAAATTATTATTATAGGCGCAGACTCTGATTTTTACGCTTCAGAATGATTCCATTCAGTCAAAAGATATCAAACATATTTGATATTTTGAGCTGATTTTAGAACACATTGTTTTCATCTGTCATGCAACTCCTAGCAACAAGGCACATGTTTCTGCGTGAGCTTGTTGTGTTCAGATTTATTTTAAAGTGTGGTAGCGTAACACTAATAACAAGGGTTTTTAATAGTGTGTGTTGTAGTGTTTGTAGGTTACACAGTAATACAGTATGTATTTAATGCAGTTCAAGCTGTGAAGGGGGTTGGCTTGAGAAGTGTGAGTGGGTTTGCGTACTAAAGATGAATTGTTAATACAGAAGATGGGGCTCCAGGCTTGAATAGATCTGCAGGAAAATAGGCCAAGAGCTCCTCCTCTATCTTACCATAGTTGTGAGGATGTACTTGTAAAACGCTGATGTCATTCCCAACTCTGACGCCTAAAAAGAAAGGCAAGAGGAATGAGACAATGAACACTATTCAGTGTGTGCGTATTAAAAAGAGCTACATGGAAAAGCAGAACATTGTATAATACAGTCTTTCAGCAGCATTATGATATTTGAAGCATCTATACAGGCGTATTGATCAAAGCTGAATTAGGGGGTGATGAGAGATTGAAGTGGGCGAGGAAAAGAGAATGAATGAATGAATGAGTAATGAGCCAAAGCAACAGCATTTAAATAATGTGACTGCATGCTTACCTTTTTCAGTATTAGGTAAGATATAGATGCATTAGCATCAATAATTATTGTAGCTATTTTGTCATCACGAATCTCTTTCAGTAAAGGCGTGGGGTCAAGGTTGTCATCCAGCATCCTGATAGACAGCGTCTCTCGAGAGATCAGAAACCGCCTTATCAGCTCCTCCAGTCTCAGCAGACCTGCGGGGCACAAATCGAGTTGTTGGCCTGGAAGCATATGGATATTTAAACACCCGACCGGGACTGAAAGGAACCAAACCAGGGTTCATGTAGTGTACCTGAGATGGTTTGTGTCTGAGGTTGTTTGTAAACAGCATGCATCTGTCCGTTTGCAATGCCGCTGTGAAGAAAGTGAGTCGGTGGCAACACAAAGCCCAGGGAAAATGTAAATAACTAGCTGCGCTCTCAAGGGAGCCTGCATGCACAGAACGAGCCAGTAAAGCCAGTGCCAAACTTTAATTAGCTTGAGGGAGGAGAGAAATCAATGCTCTCCACACTCTCATTCTCTCTCTCTTTCTCTCGCTCTCAATACCTCCCCTTTTTCTGTCTTTCTTTCACTGATTTCTCTCGTTCATTCTGATTTTCAGACTCTCTGTTCCCTTCATTCCACTAAATTTGTCTCTTTCTCGATATTTCACTTTCTTATTCCCACAGCTGGATATAAAGAGAACTCAGATCTTCTGTTTTCCACTAGAGACCATCGCTGTGACACACAGAAACAAACATTATCAGACCCAGACCAGCCTTGTGCTTAATGACTCATGTGTGACAGTGACTAGAGCTCTGTTCCAAACCCTAGCGAGCAGCCAGCATTGTAGGACATCATAGGCACGTTCCAGACACAAAACCCATTTCAAAAGGTAGGCATTTTATTTATGAGATGCCTAAATTATAGCAGCAAGATGGTATTCCCAGAATGCACTGCACAGAGTTCAAAGAAAAAACACAAGCAGAATTGAGGTTTCATAAGTGTGTTTTAGTGAGCAAATAAATCCAAGATGACATTTTGTTTTAGTAAATACGGCCTATTTTAATGCAATATTTGTGTGTACTATATTATAATATTATAATAGGTGTGGTCACATAGTTTGTTAAACGTCTACAGTGGTGAACAAAAACTAAACCAATTATATTTATTTGCTCAAAGAGGAAAAGAAAAATCCACAATAGTGTTTCCATTAACATATAATAAAAGAAGAAGAAATTGATTATATATATATTAGTGATGCGCGGGCCGTCTCGTAACCCGCGGGTCGTGTTGGGGCGGGTAAAGAAATTGACACTTTATTTGCGGGCGGGTTGAGGCAGGACATTAAAAACAAAATTAAATAAAAAAATCCATGTATGTTGCGTGCAATTCCATATAGCCCATATTAAATATTTGGGAATATCTATTTTCATATTTTATTCTAATTATTAAGTTCTTGATCACGTGACAAGTCACGAAAGTGCATATGTTGGGCGATCTTTAAAATAATTATAATGCATTATAATTTAAAAGTACTGTAAAATATTTTAAAGTGTTATTAATCAAATATTTTAAGTTGTTCAGCACACTCTCTCAGCAAACAGTGAAAAATCTGTGTGGAAATCTTCAGCCCTCGCACAAGACTCGCATGGATTCCAATTAAAATAACTGCATTTCACCCACAAAAATTCACCAAACACCAGTGAATGTGACCACACCGCAACATGCCAATGTCAAACTCTCTGTGGCACACTATTTGAGTTGCTGCTGATAATTCTCCAATTCAGTCACTCGGAAACACTTTATTGTGGGGACCAATTCTTACTGTTAACTAGTTTTTTAAAGGTGTCATAGAATGCATTGAGAGAATATTTTAAATTGTTCTCTGATATGTACATAGAAGGTATGTAGC
>JAUMHQ010000076.1:6397987-6410837 GCA_032361165.1 Enteromius paludinosus | reverse complement strand
GACTCCAACCCAACTTTGGGAAGAGATTAACGGCGATATTTTTTTTATCGCGCGATAAGAGTCTCGCGCGTTAACGCGCGTTAACGCCGATAACGGCCCACCACTAATATATATATATATATATATAAAGAAAAAATAAAATAAAAAAATTGGAAAATGTACTCACTGGAACAAACTTGAGAACATTGAAATATAAACTATATAGAAAATATAAAAAAAAACTTAACTTACTTAAGTTAAACATGCCACTCGAAGCTTGTCCAACTACTAAAGTGTTAATTTATTCCTTAATTTTTTTTGTATCACTCTTAGTCATCCATATGGCCAACCATATGGGCATTTGTTTTAAAAAAATATATTAAATATGTTACAAAAGTTAAACAGAATGCTTCTAACTAAATATATAAATGAAATTACGCACTAGAGAGGACATTTTAAGCTCTCAAACTTACAGTGAGCTTTCAAAGCGCATCCATCTGTTTTATCTCAAAATATCCAGGGAAATCTGACGACCCCTTCCAAACCCCCCAGGATATAAAGCTCTGTAGACAGCACCAGATTCAAGTCCTGTTTAATCAAACGCACACAGTGGCATATAGGTGATTTATTGCGGGCCCCTCTCCTCCCATTCATTGCGCTTAATCACACGGCCTTACAGCCAAGTATACAATCAATACTCATCACCTGACAGCGTATACACACACAATGCAGAGGATTACGTACGGCGAGAGGAAAATGAGAGCTTCGGGAGAGACAGAAAAGAGTAAGCAGTAGGACAAAATGGGTGCTGTGCCACTGGTTAACTGAGTAATTAAGTGACAGGCGGGAATAAGAGTGTAAATCACATCCAGGAGGGAGAGCACGAATGAAAGCGGATAGAGATGAACGTGTGATAGAAAGAGTGAAGTGCGAGTTAGTGTGGAGAGATAGAGAGAGCAGGAGGGTGGAAGAGTGGGTGGAGATGGAGGAGTCTATATATAACTGCAAGGTTATAGAATAAAAGTGAGAGATCATACTGTTGTGTTTGATTACTTAACTCGGATGGCCATGGTAACCAACTAAACAGCACATGAAAAGCACTTTAAATACGTGCGCACACATACATGAAACGGTTACCGACGTGTTAACCATCACACAAGAGGGCTCTTCCGAAGCCTGTGCCAGCATAACACTATAAAAGGAGTAAGAGCAGCATCGTGCAAACATCTCTTTGTAAGCCACGCGTCCAAACCAGCAACAAAAATAACACAGACCTCATAGTGCAGAAAAATCTATCAGCCTTTACCCATCTCAAAAAGCCGAGAACCAACCTTCTTTCCCCAGCAGACCGTTTCAACTCTCGCTCTCCCTCACCAGGGAGAATATTTATATAAGTATATGAAGCCGATTCAGCTTACAGGAAGTGTATGTGTGGCGCACACTCGAGATGTGTAGCGGTGTGTGATTGTGTGTTTACTCATCCTGTGTAAATCAGCTGGAAGCGAATAAAAAGCAGGGTAGTGATGCTCTGTGGGAACAGCAGGGAAGGGTCACTGAGAGGATCTGATGCTTCTTTGTTTGTTAGTCTCTGGTGAGAGACGATAAACAATAAACAACCAGCGAACTCCACGCTTCGGGCCCCAGCTGAGGACCACTATCCTGAGCCGCCTGCAGACCCAGGTAGCCGATACTGAGAAGAAAGCCGAGAATAAAACACTTCCAAACGCAGGCAGTGAATGCTTCCAGGAAACATTGAGAGACTGAACGCGGCAATGAAATCTGAAGAACATCGAGTTGGCTGCGTTGCTGTGTTATACCTACATCCTGTGGGAACTCAAACCCACAGACTCACGAATGCCAATACAACATTAAGGCAAATAAAAAGACTGTGTGTACAGAAGAACTGTTGATTTAAAGGGACAGTTCACCCTAAAATGAAAGTTCGGTCTTAATTTACTCAACATGAGTCCAGAAATTATATTAAGAAATGTCTTATGCAATCAAAGTCAGAGTGGATTGGTTGCAAGCTATTTTCCTGAATTAATTTCATTTTTTTAGAGCTATATTTAATGGGTCCGACTGTGAGCAGTGTAAGCGCTAAACCAAATCTCTAGGTGCACTCATAAGCAACAGGCCGAAAAAGCTATGAGCCTTGATTTTCCTTCAGTGTGTAAAATCTAACTGTTTGTGCATGTAAATGATCCGAGAAGTTACAAAGCACAAAATCCATGCCAAAGTGAGTTAATCTATCAAGCAGAACACACTTACTTTCCAAAAGAAACTTGTTTGAGGTTGTGCCGTTATTTCTGTGACTTAGCAATGTCACCATGTTAAACATTTGCATAATGCCCGCCTGCTGGCTGCTTTGGCCCGCCCTCAAAGAACAGCTGGGTAAGTGATTTCTCCATGTCGAGGAGACACCGCGAAGCCCGATGGGATGTTACATTTCTGACACACACTCTAAGCGCTTACCCAATCGCAGCAGACTAGGACGGCTGACCAATTAGAGCAAGCTACTGTATAAAGAAACAGAAACTAAAACAGAGCGTTTTAGAGGAAACGCTGTGGCAATGCATGAAAAAAAAAGCTTCTTAAAATTACTCCAAAATAAAATTAAGACTGAAAGCATTACAATGTACAAAAGCCTTCTTTAAACATGCATGTGTCAAGCCTATTTGGACATGTGACAGTTTACACAAATATTCACGTGCACACAATGTGAACACAATTCAATACAAGAAAATACAATACAGCTTTATTTCAGAGTCTATACTGTACTACACAGGTACACTGTTTTAAATAAATACTGTATAGCAAGGAGGTGTTGACAGAGTTTCTCCTCGTCACTGTCAGCTAAAGCTGCTCACTGGGGTTATAGGGCAATATTTCTATAAAAAATACTTCAGAATAATATTTCTTGTGAAAAGTAGCATACTTACATTTTCTCCATCTAACATCACTCTAGGAGTGCACTGAAAAACAAACTTAATGCAAAGTGAATATTTACTTTAGTTCAATGTCAAAATAAAAAACAATTACTTAATTAATTAAGCAGAATGATGTCTTCACAATATCATCTATTGGTATATTTTTCATGACATACCTGTAAATGGGACTTTACAGCATCCCTTTATGTTTTTGAAATAGGTTCTCTACGAGTCCTTACAGTTTGAACCCTGTTACGTTGAATAATAAACTTCCTGTTTGTGTAGATTTTTCGAAAACCTGATATACGGACATGTTGATCTGAATGACCTCATGTAACATGACCAAACCTTTATTTCTCAAAAGAGCCATACAGTCCACCCAAGAGCCCTACAGCTTAAATGGCACTTAATGTTTCAATAATAGAATTCATAAACTGCACCACATGACAAGTACCAATGAATATTTTAAGGCAGTAAACATATTTATCAAGGACCGAACAACTGCATTCTTGTACCCCACCACCATCACTTACTGCTCTTGCTGCTCACATGATTGATGGCAATCAGCACATGCCATTAAAACTACAGAATATAGCTATTTCAGTGGGTTGGACTTTAATCCTAAAGCTTGAGCAATTATATCAAACAGGCATATCAACCAAGGCTCACTAGAAAAACTTGTGGCAACAATTTTTTTAAAATGATATTATGTTGCTTCAAGTGTTTTCATACACTTCAAAATCAAATACGTGGTACTAAAAGCACATTTAGATTTATCTAACACAGATAAATGTGATCCTGGTGTATTTTGCTATAATGATTGTTGCGTGTATGGTTACAGTCAAATAGCATTAAAAAAAACTTGATGATGCAACAGAAACCAAATACTCTCTTTTTCTTCTAGCACTCTAGATACAGTTGCTCCTTTCAGCTTAAGAAAGGTAAAAGAACTGTCTGACTCCGTGGTATAATGAGCACACTCGCACCCCAAAAAGAGCAGCCCGGAAAACGGAGCGTAGCTGGAGGAAAACAAAGCCAGAAGTGTTTTTGTTTAGCTTGGCGGGAAAATGCGCTTACTTACAGGATAGATCTGATTACTTTTCATCTCTATTAGAAGAAAATAAACAGAACCCTATTCAATACAGTGACTAAATTAAAAATGTTCAGTGCTTTGCAACAATCTGTATTGTTTAAAGCGCCATATAAATAAAACTGATTGATTGATTGACAGTTCAGATGGCAAATATACAATCAGTGCCGCTAAAAGGCTAATGCTACATCATGTTAAAAATGACTGTACCACAATTGACGAACTCTACCCTAAAACTAACTGATAGCATTAACAAAAACAAAAGTGAGATAAAAATGCATCTGCTAATGAAAGAGTGCCATTTTAGCTTGCTTCTACAAGTCTCTGAGGTCTTTAATTGTGATTCTTCTTCACAACTGTAAATTTAGCATGCACTATGCTAAAAGTGTTTTGAGGTATAATAATATTGGGCAAGGATCAGATTTATTTATCAATTTTCTGCCCGGTTCAATTATTATTTGGTTTAGGTCCACTAGTGGGGATTTTAGCTATAGGGTAAGCTATATTGTCAGACTTTTGGCCGAAATTTAGATGGGGGCACAATTTTCTAATGCCTTCTTACAGCAGTTTAGTAATTGAGTACATATTAAGACTCTAACATGAAATGATTAACTGCTAAACTCTCTCCACCAGATCAGTGGCTTTCTGTTCTTGATCTACATCACTTTCATTTAAAGAAAAACCACACCTCTAAATTACACCATTTATCTCTGACCAAATGAGTTCACTCATGATGATAAAACGTCACATGACCAAGAGTAATGAAGCCTGCAGGTGAAGCAGCCATTTTAATCTCTGGGAAAGAGAGAGAGGGGAAGCAATGATGTGCCAGATTAGACTCATTACGAGGGGGAATGTGTTGATGGGCTGCAGAAATGGAGGATGAAGGGATGAGGATGCGAGAACCACAGAAAAAGAGGTGAGGCTTACATTTTTATGTATGCATTTAGTCTATACAGTGTATACAAGTTTTTACCAATGTACTTTTTTGTATTCATGTTGGTTTTGAAAAATCATTTCCAAAAAAGTTTACATTTTATATAATGTTTAACCAATAATTATATATTTTTTTTCTTTTTTTTATTTAAATTTTTTTTATTTTGAATCATAATAATTATTTTCAAAACCTTTTTCTATTTAATTCTTTTTTTTAAATAAACGTCACATCACTGATTCAGTCTACTTGTTATTAGAATTTTTTTTTTAAGTGCTATTCATATAAAAATGACTGCCAAGTAATCAGTTGGAAGATCGGGATACGCACAAAAAACAGCGATTGTACATTCAGTTTGAAAATTAAATTCGAAACAACATTTCCCATCCATGATTAAACGACTGTGAGCTTTCACATCAGCCCTATTGTTCACGAGCTTACTGGACTGTTTCAGAGCTGGTGGCTATTCAGTGGGCATAAATATCCACTGACTAGACTGCATACGGATGGGCTGTTTTTCCTCTCAGATCTGCTGTTAACAAGAAGGTTTTCTCGCAATGTGGACCAAGTTAGCAATTATATTCATTTAAATTTGACATGGACCCAGAGTACACTGAATCATAACAGGGATGGGTGGAGGCAGCAATGAGTAAATTGAGATAATGAGAGCCGAAGAGACGTCTAGAGTGAAGGCCTTCCTTTTGTCTTTTAGGCAAATGGCTGCAGGGATACTAATGGTAGATCAAATCCAAATACGCCAGATAAAAAAGATCTGTCCTACTTTTTGGCTAATGGATGAAAGAGAAAGAAAGTAAGAGAGCGCCGTCCTGACTCATGCCATATATAGTAAAGGACTCGCTGTACTGATGTCCAGCAGAATGTTTCCCTTACAATAAAGCCTCTCTCAACACAACACTGCTAAAAGCTCTCCAAATCAATCCCACTTGCAGATACTGAGGTGTTATTACTGGAGCGTGTTTGTGTTTAAGTGTGTATATTCACAGGAACATGTGTGAACTTGTCTGGTTTTATCTGCATAAACTGGACATAAAATTGGAAACTGAAAGTTACAACTCTACTTGAATGAATAACACAACCAGTGATAAGCTTTCATGCCTTCATTGAACACACTATGAAACCTTCAGACTGAGAAGAAGCCTTCTACAAAGACATCAGACGAGGCGTCAGAAGGGTTTTCTCTTGTCCATTCCTTTTTCTGTTCAGACTATTTCAATGTGTCGAGGTCAGGACACTGACTGGGTAGCTCCAGAAGACCCATTTCATTCTGTTAAAACCATTCTGGTGTTGATTTACTCACCTTCTGCAGAGCTTCCACTTGGGAATTCCAAACATTGCAGTGTCGTGCTTCTAAAATACTGCATTGTTTTTATTTTCTCCGAAAAAATAACTTTTATCCGTCCATGCACAGAAACATTATTAATGCTGGGGAACATCCACATGCTCTTTTGCAAATGTCAGACACACAGCGATGTTTTACTTGTGGGAGGCAGTGGCTTCCACTGTCAAGTCTTCCAATGAAAACCACTCTTTTTTAGTGCCGAACACATTGACACGTCAACAGAGAAGTTCAGGGTTCTCTTATCACAATCGAGCATCCTGCACTGTACTCTTACAGTCATCTTTTACAGGGCGCCCACTCCTAGAGAGAGTAGCAACAGTGCTTAACTTTCTCTATTTATAGACATCTTGTCTTGCTGTGGAGTGGCAAAATTTTGTGTTTTTTAATAGGACAGGCAAGCTCTGATCGATCTTGTATTAACAGGACTTCACACTTCTGTTATGGATTTATAACTTTTGCAAGCTTCATTGGGAATGTATACACAGTGAGTTCAATAAAGACATGAAAATGAAAAATATTTAAGTTATTTGTTTAAAGGTTTCACACAAGAGTTTTCTTGAAGAGTCATCTGAATGGTGTAAACTCAATGGTATGAAATTAGACAATGGTACACATTTTTATCATGCTTTACCAGTGGAGAAAATGGGTGAATTAGTCTTTGTATGGCTGAAGAAAAGGAGAAAAGGCCTGAAGCTAGAAGCTAGAAGCTGGAAGACTAATGCCTAAACACATGCCATACACAAGGTGAAAAGATATGATGATGGACAAGTGATGCCTAAACTGCTACTTTTTCTCAGACAGGAAGGGGAATTATTGTGTAGACCACTGTAAAATCTCACTATCAGTGCATTTACATAAAATTAGTGGTCAAGCCATGCATCATCGAGGCAAATAAACTGCCAATATTTAGCATTTTTAATGAACAGCATCAGCTTTTCTGTTTGACCGATAAGTGTTGTAAGCGAGGCTTTAATTTTGAAATCAGGGTATGGGCTTATTGTCCAAGATATCAGCATTGATCTTAAAAAGAAAACCTTTAACAGTCAACCTTTAGAAAAGTGATCATGCTGATCCATGTCGATAAAAATGTATAAATGTACACTATAATATATATATAAAAACTAAAGCACACTGTAAAGGTGTCAGACCAAGACTCTTAAAGTGCCCTTATTATGCCATTTTAAATTGTTTTATGAGTCTCTTAAAACAGGTTTACACGTACGCAAGGTCAAAAAACACTTTAATTTTCTCCAAACATTGATTTAATTTTACCCCATTTCTAAATGATTCGTAAACGACTCGTGTGAAGCAGTTCGAAGAATCAGTCTTTCTAAACCCCTCCTTCCCGTGATCCCTCGCTGCTGTGATTGGTCAGATGGCGCAGTGCTTTATGATTGGTCTACCGCTACAGCATGTGTCGGAAAACGACACCCATTGCCCATTAACTGAATGACAGCACAGAATACAGCGTCTTCTTGACATGATATAATCCACGTGGAAATTGTACTGTTTGTGGGCGGGGCAAGTTGTTCGTAACGTAGAACGCGTGCAGACATTATGCAAATCTGTTACTTAGTGATGTGGATCCTTAACAGAAAAAGATTAGATTTGCTGACGACTCGTTCAGGCGAATGTGAGCCGACTTTTTTTTAATAGACAAAAACGTAATTTTTCGTGCACTGTCAGCGTCACAACTTTGCAGATAGATTATGTTCACATACAGCTACATGACACACTGCATGAAAGATCATATTTAAAAAGGCATAATAGGGGCACTTTAAAACTAAAGGTGCTTTACAATGACATATTAGAAGCATTTTGTCTATATGGTTCCATAAAGAACCTTTAACATCTGAAGAACCTTTACCTAAAAAGGTAAGAAAGATATGGTTCGCTATGGTTGTCTGTTTATTATAAGCACACACTCGCCTGCTGCTTCAAAAATGAGCTTGTGGTACAGTAGCAGGATTGATTCTGATTGGGTGTCAATGTCTTATTAACAATTTTTAGGACAATATTTTTATTGCTATTTTTAGAGTCGTCCTATATTGTCTAGTTAAAGAACTACTGAATGTACCTTTAGGCAGACTGTATTTGCTTAAAGTTGTGACTTACCTGTAAATCAGATCAAATTTTATGCTCAATTTATGCAGAAATTCAGGTTAATCCAATGGGTATTTTTCCCCGCAACTGTATATATCCTGTCATATCTATGATTCATCGGCGCATCCCTGACACAACAACATTACTGCCTCCCAGCGTGAGTTTCTCATTTCCAGAATGCTTCATTAATCACAAAAAAAAATAAAAAACTGTATTACTACGCCCTCAGAAGTTGTCTAAAGCATGAATGTGCGATCCGTTTTTATCACTTGCTATGAAATTTGTGTAATTTCCGGCATAATCTAGGTAATGTATGACAGAGAAAGAATAAACGAATGTAGGGAAAGCAGAAAAATGGATTTCAGACTTCAGACTAGTAGTGATAACATGTAACAAGGCACACTTCAGCTTCTTCACGTGGAAAGAAAGAAAGGGATGGAGAGTGGCGGACACAGAAATAGAGAGAGATAGTCGAGGGGGTCAGAACCACAAGAGCAGAAATAAAGCTCTAGTGGGTGCGATTCAGCCTGAGGTGGGGGAACGAGAAAGCGGGAGAGCTGGAGAGAAGCACATGAAAGTATAGGCACACTCTCGGTTTGAGAAATGCATGCTGACAGAGGAAGAGAGTGCGAGAGAGCCACATGAAAGGCTGGAGTCACCTCTCTGTTTGAATAAGGTATGCTGACACTCCATCAAACCCTCAGACAGAAGTGACAGCAGACTGTAGAGCAACAGAACAAAGAGCAGCATGTATGGATGTGGCTTTAATGCGAGTGTGTTTGTAAGAAAAAGCTACAAGCAAGTTTCTGTCCTGTTGCATTCCATCTTACTACCAACAAGGTTTTTTGCATCCTAAAGTGATTATACAGCACTTCCCATTTTCTTAATGAGAATATTAATTCTCCAAAAGTATGCATGGTTACAGTTTAGATGGTGGAAAACTAAATGAAAAAAAATATGCAGATATCTGGCAGCTACCAATTTAACACTTGTACACCGTATATATGTGTGTGTGTGTGTGTGTGTGTGTGTGTGTTCCAGAGGATTTGCTTAAGTACTGTGTAACTAAATGTTCCAGTAGTGTAAGTTTTTGAATATGTATAATCTCTGAGTCCTCAGAGATAGCTCCGAGTTGTCTACGATTTTTAAAACGCTCATTCATAAACTGCTCAAATATTTACACTGCAGTCCTCTGCTTTGGCTGAAGCAAGCAGAAGAAGTGTGAAAAATAGCCTGGAAAGGATTGAAGTTAACATTGTGTGAGTCGGAGGTTAGCGTGTTTTCGAGCCGTGAAAGACGTAATCACTAACAGTTACTCACAATTTTAAAGCCTCCTCCTACAGAAACATCTCACCGCGGCTGCTTCGTTATGAACACGAGGGTTTAATGTATCTAATGCTTCACTTTGAAATGGGCCGGCAGATCAGCGGAGAGTGCAGATCCTCCGTGAAATACAGGATTCAGGGTCATGTTGTTAAATACGTGATTAAATGAACCAAACGAGATCTGTTTGGTGGGCGAGAGACATCAGGGACTATGCGAGTATGTAAGAACGATTGAGAGAAAAAGGACATTTGTTTGATGCGGTTATAGATGAAATAAACAGTTAAGGTTAACAATTAACAGATTTTTTTTGTCTATACATTAAAGGCCATTGACTTTTGCTGGGAATTTGGTCCTTCAGAAATCATTCTAATATGCTGATTTGGAGCTGATTTGGTCTTATTAGTCGTCCTGCTTAATATTTATATTTTCCCAAGATTGCCTAATGAATAGAAAGCTTGAAATAACATGTGTGACCCTGGACCACAAAACCAGTCATAATCATTAAACTACATAAATAAGCTGTTCATTGATGTATGGTTGGTTAAGATAGGACAATATTTAGCTAAGATACAACGTGCAAAAAAATTGAAATATTGAGAAAATTGCCTTTAAGGTTGTCCAAATGATATCACAATGCATATTACTAATCAAATATTATGTTATATATATTTATGTGGCAGGAAATTGACTAAATATCTTCATAAAACATGATCTTTACTTAATATCCTAAAGATTTGTACATAAAAGAAATATTTTGAAACATTACAATGTATTGTTGGATATCACTAACCATGTGACTTATTTGTAGTGTATAACATTATAAATGTCTTTACTGTCACTGATCAATTTCATGTGTCCTTGCTGAATAAAATCTTTCTTGTTCTCTACTTTTAATAAGTACTTCTGATAAGTCTTACTAACACCAAATGTCTAAACAGTAGCATATAAAAGAAACATATTTAAGTCTAAGAAATATGGCGCTTAAACCCAGAAATAAACATAAAAATACCTAGCAGGCATGCTCTTTATTAAATATTTAATCACATGAGCAGGCCGTATAATAATCTTATCTAACCAAACTTCTGTCACAACACTCACAAAAATATAAATCAATAAGCTTTTCTACAGTACCTGGTAAAATTAAAAATACAAATCATCTGCTTATGACAGGATTTGTGCAATGCTGATGGGCTATTAATACAGCACATATGAAATCTGGAATTTGAATTCATTTAGGATCCAAACCTCCAACAATCATTTCTTAGCACAGTGTTTCAACCACATACACAGCACTATTATTAATTTTTAGCTCAATTTTAATAAAGCTCTGATCTAAATCAGCTCTTTCTTAGGAGAAAGGGACCCGGAAGTGTCGCCGGAGTCAGTCGTTTCATCTATAAGTGTTGTAAAATATTGTTAAAGTTAAGAAGCAAATCTGAGCGAGTGCTTGTGTGGCTTTATGTCTCCCTGTTAGATCCATCTCTGAATATGAGTGGGCATAGCCTCTGGTATGGCTGTCTTCAGTGAGCTAATTATACAGCAACCTAAATATTTAATGCCCATCAGTCTTTAATTAGCTACAATAACACATGCAATCATCGCAAAATAACAGTGATGACGGAGATTCAGGCTGGCACCTGCCATGCAACGTGCCACCCAGAAAGCCCATCAACCAAAGCAAAGCAGAGAGAGACAGACCCCCAACCACAGTACAAAGACACAGAGACAGCGAGAGAATCAGACCCTTGACTACAGTGTAGAGAGAGAGAGAGAGAGAGAGAGACACATTGTGTATCTTAGGCTTCCCTCCCTTTTCCTAATTTATGTACATTGCTGTTTACTCTTTTATCTGTATGCAGCTCAGCTGTAAACACTTTGGCAATGCGAATGTACAAATATTTGTCATGCCAATAAAGTACCTCAAAACTGAATACTGAGAAAATCTGAGCCAAACGAGAGAGAGAGAGAGAGAGAGAGAGAGAAAGAGCGAGAGAGATTTGTACATGTTAGGGTATAGTAGAGGCTCATTAAAAAGAAGAGATCTGTCACAGTATAGCAGGAGAGAGAGAGAGAGAGAGAGAGAGAGATTGTCTTTACCGGCTATGTAAGGATGTTCTTTTTGTTGGCCGTTTGAATTGAATCATTTTTTCCTCATTGTTAACATATGTAAATTCCTGTGTCACTGCTGCTGCTGCAGGCCTTTAGTTTTGCTCACCGTTAGAGGACGAGAGAACAAGACACACACACACACACAGATTCTCCCCACAGACATTCCTCTCTCTTTCTCACTCTCTCGCTCTCTCTCTCTCACACACACACAAACTTAATGGCAGAGTCAGAGAAGGACACTAGGAACAAGACTGCTGCAACACACTAACATAGTTTTAAAAGCACATACACATTTGTTTTCCTGTCATGGTGGGCAACGGTGTCATGCACCTTTTTTTTTTTTTTTAGTAAGGGGGTCCTGGCTTACTTGTCCTAGGGAAGATAAAACATGACCAAAAAAGAAAAACACCAAAATTATAATTTATAGGTTATTCCTCTCGCAACGGGCATTAATCAAAATCAAACCTTGTCGGAGACCTTGTACTGATCAATAGTGATAGTAAACACGTGTAGAATGTCTTTGATTTTCCTTTAAATTGTAAATTGGCAAATACATAACTTCTTACAAATATATGTATAATAATAATAGTAATAATAATAAAATGTACAAATATATATATATATATATATACATTTTAAACATCAGTTTATTTATATAATACAATATAATTTAATACTAATTATTTGCAATATTCAGTCAGACCAAATATGAAAGCCAAATTTTTACATCAGTGCTATTGAGAATTTTTTTATTTTTATTTTTATTTAATTTGTGTAAAGAAATATACACAGACACACACACACACACACACATACAGGTCCTTCTCAAAAAATTTGCATATTGTGATATAGTTCATTATTTTCTAAAAAAGAAAAGTGTTTTTAATACAAAAAAAGTTAACCTCCTCTGTTATGCACTCAACACTTGGTCGGGAATCCTTTTGTGTGGCATGGAGGCAATCAGCCTGTGGCACTGCTGAGGTGTTATGGAGGCCCAGGATGCTTCGATAGCGGCCTTAAGC
>JAUMHQ010000076.1:6318143-6357910 GCA_032361165.1 Enteromius paludinosus | reverse complement strand
GGAGGCTACAGACGAGCATCTTTCTGCCGTATTTTCCAGCGTTCTTCTCCGAACACTGTGTGCCATGTGCTTTGATTGATGTCATTTCTCTGCACCTGTTACGCACTTCTGCGCCGCCCGTGTGCTCTCATCCGTTAACATAGGCGCCGAAAAAAGTGCAGTGTGAAACCGGCGTAAACTCGACATGTTCAAGCGTCCAACTACACGCGTATAGCGAAATAGATCCGCCCATGTCACCTCTGGTGTGAACGCACTTTTAGCAAAGAGTGATTTGAGGAAATGATTGGCACACTGGACAAGAAATACCAGTAGAAATATACTAAGTATCTGTTACATCCTGCTAAAATGTTTTGGGACAACAAGTAAAAATTAAAATTATAAAAATGGGTATTTGTTTTATTTATCTGTACTTTTGACTTTTTAATTTAATTTTTAAGTTAATTTAATGTAATTTAATTCAGTAATGTAAAGATTTACTGTAATTTTGTAAAACTGAGTTTTAATTTGTTGTTGCTAGATTGCACTGTATACTGTATTTCAGCATTATTTGTAATCTGTGTGTGCATTTTCCTTGATAACAAGCAAGTTGAGTCAAACCACTTATATATCGTATCGCAAATCGCAATTTTGACCTTAATAAATCGCAATCGCACATTTTACCCAAATCGTGCAGCCCTAGTTTCGGCAAAATAAGAAAAAGTTTTCAAAGTTTACACCCCTGGCTCCTAATGCATTGTTTTTTCCTTCTGTAGCATCACTGAACATTTGAACCTCATGTTATAGTTACATACGAGTCCTTTGGTTGAAAAGATGGATCTTGAAATCGTACAGTCATTGTTGGAATGGATTAAAACGCTCAAAAATGCTGAAAAATAATTTTTCTGAAGAACAGCAGGCAGTTTAAATGTTCATGACAAGAAAGGGAATATCACTAAACTAAAACAAAAAACAAAAACACAACAACAACAAAAAAACAGCTTCAGATAACTCCGGTAACAACACCACATTAAGAATCAATCATACGTAAACTTTTGAATGTGGTCATTTTTATAAATTCAACTATCAAGATGTATTTCAAATCCATAATACATGCCAAACAAAGAAACATCAGAACACACACCTGCCAAAGTCACACAGTTTAAGGACAGCGGTGTCTGGGTCCACCAGGAGATTCTGTGGCTTTATGTCTCTATGGCAGACGCCTTGGGAATGAATATATGCCAGACTGCGAAATAACTGATACATATACACCTGAGAAAGAACAACAGATTGTGGGGGAGGAACGAGAAAAACAGATGTTATTGTTTATTGTACATGTACATATGAATGGGCACAGTAGCAGCAGTCATGACTACACAGACACTTACTTTGACATAGATAATGGGGATGGTGGTCTTAGACTTGTTGAAGTGGCGTGCCACCCTGTACACGGTTTCTGGTACAAAATCAAGCACCAGATTAAGATACACTTCATCTTTCTGAGGAGAGAAAGAGAGAAGATTGTTCAACAGGGATAACGTTCTTCAAATAGATATTATTCACCATGACAAATTAGTATCACTGGGTATATCAAAACTCAAAAGGGATGGACAGCAAAATAACCTTTTCTCCACTGGAGTAGAAGAAGTAGCGTAGCCTGACAATATTACAGTGGTCCAACTTCCTCATTATCTGTAGCTCACGGTTCTGTGGAGAAAGAAATGATGTGTGAAGGACGCTAAAGTCACGGCATGAAAAATCAAACATCTATCATATTTAATGCATTCATCTGTGGAAGTGTTTCTCTGTGCGGCCAATTTAAACCTAGTGTGCATGTATTATATATTTCATTAAATATACAGTCTGAAAGCAATGCTCACTTGAAGGTGGAAGGTGCCTTATTCTGTCGGTGCGATGCTACAAATACTCATGATTTTCAGGGCTGAGAGGAGCTATACTGGCATTTAAAACCTTACAGGTTTGTGGGGTGTTTCTCATTAACACGCGTTATGATTGCTCAGCACTCCAGGCTCACATGTGACTAATTTCAAACATTTCTAGCTCCTACAAATTATTATACAATAATGAATACAGAACGAGGAGATTAAAACAGCAATATATTACACTAACACTACACCGGTTATATATTCTATTAATATAAGCAGAAACAGAGGCTAAAACTAAAGTTGATCAATCTTCAAGCCCAGGTATAACATTAATGCAATTTTTTTTGCCAGGCCTGTTCAAATAAATTGAGTCACTTTGAATGAGGTTAAGGTCTTCTAAAAATGTTAAGAGCAGCATTTCCTCAAGGCAGTAGAGCCTGACAAAACAACTGGAGTCATAAGGCAAGTTTGTAGTTTACGAACTTAAAAAGTGGGTGTTTTCAATGTGATCTTAAGCCTTTTTGTTCTTTTAGCTTCGCAATTTGACAAATTTAAAGGGCCTGTAGCATTACAAGTAAAAACATGTTACACTGGAAATGGTTTTAGGCATTTTAAGGTATATAATTATGATACTGACATTAGCATTAGTTCGTGCACAATCAGGATCTCCCGATTCTTCTTACCTTAAACCTCTTATCCTGAAGCACCTTTTTTATGGCCACCATCTCCTGGCTGTCGATGAGCCGAGCCTGGTACACCACTCCAAATGAGCCATTGCCAATCACCTTGATGTCCGTGTACGAGACCTCCTGAGGACGGTCCGGACCTTGCCCTGGGGTGGCTACTACCGTTGTCACTTTCCCACTATCCCCTAAAAACACAACAACAACAAAAGTGTTAACAAAAAGCCTTTGACTAAAACTCTGAATGCTCAAAAGAATAGAGATTTAAACGACAAGAGTCAGTTTTTCCCATGTATGACCTGAAAGAATGCTATACGAATCCTGTCACCTATTAAAAATGACTTCTGTAATCAAGGTGATAAAATTACAAAAATAATATGGCTGTGAAAATCTGAGTTTAGCAGTCATTATTTAATTCATGTTTAAAAAGGTTTATACAGCCCTAGAATATAAACTCGACATGTACTCACCCTCGTTTTGTTCCAAGCCCATAAGAAATACTATCATCTTTGAAACACAAATTAAGATGTTTTTAAATCAAATCTAAGAGATTTCTATGCCTCGTGCAATTTTAAATCCAAGTGTGCTGATACATTATCGCCTTAGATGATGAACAGATCTGTTTTAGGCGTTTGTTCACATATAAACATCAATCAGCTAACAATGTTAACAGTAATATTTGGTGACGGAAGCCTGAGGTGCAAGGGCCAATGAGGTCAAGGCAAGTATTGTTGAGCTACTTATGTTTCTAGATCTATATTGTTTGCAGATACATGTAAATAAAAACCTAAATTAAATCTGTTCATTATAAAAAGCAATCATGTCTCTTCTCTTCATGACTTGGATTAAACTGCTCATTTTATACAGATTTGTTTTTTGTTTTATAAGTTCAAGAGTAAAATGACATTTTATTTTAGAGTGAACTAGCCCTTTAAGTAAGAGACTGAAACATACACAGGAAAAAAACCCTACTAATATCAGGCAAATTAATAGATTTTAATTGGTATTACTACATTACGTTGGTCTCTAGTTTATTAGCTTCTATAACAAAAGAAGAATAGCAGCATTGTGAGAACAGCAAGTGAAGTAAGAGTTATACAATGGCACTTTCTTCTTAATTATTTGACTCTCTCTATTTTTATTTCTTCCCAAGCTTCTGTCAAGAGGACTGGACCAGTGCACGACACCAGCTAAAAGACGCTTGCTTTACTTTGTTGCCTATAAACATTACTAGTGTCAGACTAAACCACTCTGTGGTATTAGATTTAGATTCGTCCATTCAAAACAAAAAAGTATAGCACACATCATTTTTAATAAATTGTAATTTGCATTGTTGTGTTGACATCCATGTAGTCAATATGTGCTGCAGGACTGGTGGTGGACATGTTCTTCATGGTAAAATCACAAGAAAAATGATGCTCTGACAGCAATAATTATGAATCCACCTTGTAATTTCAGCTGAGAAAAACATGAGTAATAGTTCTAATCAGCTGGTGAGCGTGGTGATTTAAAAGACAAGTCACATGCAACATTTATGGTTATTATGTGGTGACCTGCATGCTTCTTAAAGCATGAAATCACCGGTCCTCGTTCACTGTAACTGCATGGGAATTAGTGAGCGCTACATTCTTTAAAAACTCCTCCTTTTGCACTCCAGAAAGACGATCAAGTATGGATCGACATGAGAGTGAATAAAATGTGAAACATTCCTCAAAATTGCTCCGATCTATCTTTATATTCCAAAAATATGTCAATTTGACCAGCATTAGATCTACAGCAGTTAGATCTTTTTGAACTGATCTGTGCCCTCTTATCCAGCACACTATGCCTGCTTGGCACTCTGTCTGACAGGTGTTAATAGTAATCCAACACCCGTGTTTAGATGCGTGTCCAAACACAACAGAACAACGGGTAGAGCTTATCACTAGGAATAGCAGAAACAACCTTAAGACTGTTTGACCACGAGTGTCTCCTAACGTCTGACCACATTTCCACCTGTGCCCAAGAGCAGACCTGAATAATGGGAACGCCTGGAGACAAGCGGCCCTAGAGTGATGGGTTTTTGGTTTTTTTCCGTCAGTTGCTGTCAGTTTAGATTTAGACGAGGAATGGCACGACTCGCCAAAACAAAAACTTTGTTTTATTACACTGCAAAACTATTATTTACCAGATCAAAGCGGAGCAGACAGCTGCTGTCATGCATGACGTATACCGTTGTTGCTTTTTGAGCTTCAGAATAACACTGCTTCGAGTGGGATGAGAGACACTGTGGATTAGTGGCTTATTTAAATTTCCACCACATAAAATGTATTTTTTCTTTTATGCCAATTTTTGGATGTTACATAATTTTTTTGAAAGTGTGCAAAAATCTTTACGTTTCAGACAGATAGATTTTTATTCAGAAAGGCAAGCTCATTAACTGAAGGAAAGATTATTACAGAATAATCTAAATGTGCAGAAATGACTTTTTCATAGTCATAAGTAAATAAATAAAACTAAAAATAGAGCATATTGAACCTTAAATTATGCGAGGGTGAATCTGAAATGCCAGATATTGTTGTTAAGAATAAAGCAATAGACAGATTCAGCTCCGTTAATGCCCAGTCACTCTGTCATGTGTTCATTGATCATGTTTATGCCATTAAGTGGCTTTCAGTGATGGACTGAATGATGATTTTATCACCGCTTCCAGCAAAAGTGTGCATCTGAATATATAAAAATAATGCACATGCAAATTAAAATGTAAAGACACACTGCACGTTATGCAGACCCTACGATGAGGACACAAAATGTCTCGTGTTTTTAAGGTAAGTGCAAATGTCAGCACAGCATTTAAAAATGGTTACCATGCTGAAAATAATAGGACATAAACAGCGCTGGCTGTTGTGTTGTAACTACTGGTTCAAGGTTTCTGGTGGGTTACAGCCGTACATCCACCCACTCCATCTCCCCTCATTCCTAGTAATAACACCCATCACCATTCCCATGGAAATCCAGCAGTCAGCACCAGTGAAGATAAACGCTGCTGCCAGCACTGCAGTCACTGGGAATCATTTATAGAGCGCCAAATGAAGAGGTTTATGCCTCTAGGGAAGCCACTAGTTTTCACAGGAGTAGCCCAAACACAAATTTACATTTCATTTTTCCTTCATAGGACGCAGCGTTTATATTCCAATCTTTGTGATGATTTGTGATAAAATTGCGAACGGGAAGGCCGGGTTGTTTAAAGTTGCATGACTAATGGTGATAATAATAACAATAATGTTATGAACATGCATTATGATATTTTCCCTTTAACTGTATGAACAGGCAAACGCCAATTTGGCCCCTCTGTAGGCAGCATGAACGCAATATTAAGATTATTAAAGACATTACTGATGCGACTAAATGCATTCAGGGCCGCACACGATGAAATGATTCAATTCAAACGCACAATTGAAGATACAGTCTGTTAGATGTTGCCGGCAGGCTAACTGAGCATTGTTACCAAACGAGCACATCTTCAATAACGCGACGCCTAAACATCTTATAAACCAAGAATCGTGTTTTAAAGAGGGGCTCAGTGCGGTCAAAATGTGATTAATTGGTATCGATTATAAGAGATGCGTTTAGCCAGTGCTCTTATGAAGGATTGTCGAGCTAATGTAGAGCAATCAAAGCCCTTGATCCGTCTACAAAAACAAGCTCACGTTAGCTTAGCCAGTTAGCCGCCTAAAGTAGGTTAACGCGATCGTGGCAAAATAATCAGACAAATTAAAGAGAAGCACGCTAAACGGTCCAGGACTTGGGCTTTTACTAGTCTACTAATATCACATTTATTGGGATTGTCGTGTGATGTCATTGAATGATACTCACTGCCCAGCTTTAGGTTTCCGAAACCAGACGAACTCCCGCCTGAGGCCTGCGCGCCCCCCGTCTTTCCTGAAGAGCTTCCGCCCGCGACGGCTGATCCGGCGGCGGCTGCAGCGGCTCCCGGGACCCCCGGAGGCTCAGCAAACGAGCTAGTCCTGGGCCGCCCGCTGCCGCTCATTTCGGGTTGCAAGTGTTCCAGAGCGGGGGTAAACTGTGCCTGTAGACTGGCCCAGGCGCGTAGTGGATATGTCAATTTAAACTATAATAATCGTTAAAAAAATATTAAGATTGCTGAACTATTCTATCAATAGCAAACTGTGCGCCTCCTCTTTCTTTCTCTGTGGCTGGGCAACTAGAGCTGACGCACAGCGACGCTCTCCGCGCATTGTTTTCTGGGTAATGAAGTTCAACAACGCTCTCACGTGCATAGATCCTGCAGCATAAGAATGGCCAGCCTCTCGTTCTTTTTTTTCATGCCAAGGACTCAAAAATAAAAATGCAAAAATATTTTAGCAATAAAAACTATGGCTGTCAATTGAATAACATACTCGAAATGCGCCTAATTACCAAGCATCTATAAAGCAGAATGTTATGCATTACATAACCTAATGGCATATAATACATTGATAAATCAATATATAAATATCGAAATGATTCCTGCAAAGCATCACGTTGCCGATTGAAATCCCTCGTTTTACAAAACCGTTTAATTTGTCTATTTTCACAGTAGTCAAACTGTTTTTCCCCTTAAATAATTCAGCAATGGTCTGATTTTTTTTAATAGCAGTGTCTATTTTTTGAGGGACTAATCATATACATTTCACGAACAATTAATTATAAATTCTTCATATAAATTCAAAATAAATCATAGTGTGTTTTAATATGTTTTATTATACATGGCTTGATTGGTGGTTCAGGACCTTTCCATCAGCAGATGTAAGGTTAGTCATGCATTCACATTCTCTAGCATCCAAAAACGCTTCAATCATTACTGTCAATCATAAGAGATAGAGTTTGACAGACAGTCTTTCTAGCCAATCAGCGCCTCGCACAAGCCACACGCGAACCCCCATGGGGCGGGGCAGCGTGCACAGAGCAAGGAACCGAGGCCAGACAAACGGTACATTTCCACATCCACGATCGTCTTTACGTCAAAATATTTAGCAAACAGTGCGTCGCACTGAATAATACTGGTTCGTTGCGGTCTGAAACGCATTGTGAACACCGGAACGCATCCGCGAGGCCAACGAACGCTGCACGAGGTATCGCCCAGCTGCAGCGCGCGAGGCGAGGCTCGGAAACGGCTGGGGAAAGAAGGCCTCCCTTCAGCGCTCTTAGACCTGCGGGGAAAAGTGAAGAGCGCCGCCTGACGACCGCCGTACAGCGGGGTGGCTCGCTCAGGAGACAGCGGTGCGCTCCATAAGCTCTGGCAAAATCTGAAGAGCGCCACCAACTGCTCGCCACAAGGTAAACCACTCGTCTGAAACCCGCTAAAAACTGTTGTCTGTTACCACCGACTCCGCCACGACTAGGGCTGGAAGTTTTGCATGATTTTATGGTTGCGTTTAACACCTGCATCTCTACTGCGTTTGTAACATCTGCAATGTTTTATTTTATTCAACGTTAGATATATTGATGAAGTGAAATTACTGCACTGTGGAATTTTCATATTACGGAGATGCCATATGTTATGCCCCGGCTTGATTGATGTTAAAATCCACATTTTGCGCATTATTACATTTTAAGTATGATATATGACCTGATTTAATACATTTTTTCATAAATATACGAAAACATTGTTTACAAAAAAGCCATAGAAAAAAATAAAAAATAAATACTGAGATATTTCTATGTGTATACACATAAACACACACACACACAATCCTAATATTATAACTTCCAATGCCCCCTCTGTCCAAGATATGTTTGATAATCTCAAAAAATTACAGTTTAACATAGACTTTTATTTACATGCCTTTTTATTACGTTAAGTTTCTCTTTTATTGCCTCTGTTGTTTGCACAATCATATAACAAAACACTTATACAAAGTAGATGTATAGTAGATTAACCAGGCTCATTGAATTTAGCCAAATTTAAATGATACTCTTTGGGGCCCCTCAGACATTTGCTGAGGCCCTGTGATTGAGGGGTTAAAGAGCATATCGGGTGAAAAACAATAGAAGAAAATCGTTATACATTACTTTAATATTTATATAATTAGTGGCCTGTGGGAATCTGGTCTTGAATGACAGGAATTGAATTGTGGAATTGAATATAAAAATGCAAGGCCAGACAGTTTGTCTGGGAGTCTTCTGACATATCTGTGTCTTATTTATTTATTTTGTCAGGTTGTTTTCAGCATAAGAATGCATACTGAACCCAGTGACTGTCACTCATAACCCCAGCACCGCACCTGCTCTTCAGCACAGCGAGAGACTTGGCATCTTAACAGGTTTAGCAACATGAGTGAGCAAGAATATGTGGAGCATCAGTACATGTGCAGTGAGTGCCAGCAGCTCTTTAATACGCTGGAGGAGGTGCTGGTGCACCAACAGATCCACACCGGAGCGGAGGGGGATGAGGTCGAGGTCCTGCCGAGCCTTGAGGACTGTGACACTGGGGAGAGTCAGTATCAATGCCTGGAGTGTGGAGCCATCCTGAGGAACCCAGATGAACTGCTGCTGCATCAGGAGCTGCACATGAGAGAGGCTGGCCAAGGTGAGCGCAGTCAACATTTAATGTGTGTGCTGTACTGTATGTTTTGTTTGAAAATGCATGTAATCAGCACATGAATGCTTTCTTTTCAGAGCTGTGTGAGGTCACAGAGGTGGATGCTGTCAATGCAGAAGTGCCAATCCAGTATCAGTGTTTGGAATGTCTGG
This sequence comes from Enteromius paludinosus, assembly GCA_032361165.1. Lineage (NCBI taxonomy): Eukaryota > Metazoa > Chordata > Actinopteri > Cypriniformes > Cyprinidae > Enteromius > Enteromius paludinosus. Next base: position 6,348,627 of record JAUMHQ010000076.1, on the reverse strand, counting down.
CTCTCTTTGACACACCTGAGCTGTGGTTGGCTCACAGACAGACACACAACAGAAGCAGCACCCACAGCAGCTTGAGCAATGACACAGTGAGCGCACACACACACACACACACACACACACACACTATACTATACTACTAAATTAATAAACGAGACTGGGTATTCATGCTGATTCTGATTTGCTCTCAATTTTTTGTTTTGATTACATTCCACTTAATTTAGGAACACTGCAGTGGTAATGTTCATTCATGTTAAAAAGAAATTCTCTTAGCTAATAAACAGTCATTCAGTAAAATATTAAACATGTAAAATAAAAAAAAAAAATAAAAAAAATGTTTTAAATTGTAAAAAAAAAAAAAAAAAGCAAAGCTTTTGACAAAGCTGAATTCTCAGCAGTTATCAGTGTCTCATGATCCTTCAGAAATCATTCTGTGCTGATTTGCAGCTCTGGAAACGTATTATCATTGCTGATTGTGTCAGGTTCTTCAGGTGCTCAACCAACAACTTGCACATAATGTAGAGTAAAATACTTATCATGTGATCTTTTTAGCTTTTTCTAATTGATTTTGTGTTCTGTTTCAGGAGTATGTTCTTCAGGCAGATGGTTCAGTCACTCCGGTTCAGTTGCTCAATGTTCAAAACCTAGTTCTGGATGAACAGAAGGCAGGCCAGATCCTGACATTAGCCCAGGTCTGTTTACATGCATATATACAGCGATATACAAACAACAAACACATTTATTAAAGAGGGTTTGTTTTCCACCATGATCTAATGATGATGTGATAAAAGCTATTTTTGATAGCTGTTTCTGAAACAGTGGGTGGTCCTGCCCGCTCGATGGTCTAAAACCTGCTGAAAACTGTTGTTGTCAATGCATCTAGTTAAGATATAGTGTTGGAATCGGGGGTATTCCAGAAAGCAGGTTATGTGACATGCCCAGGTATCTTTGGGGATAAGCAAACCTTTCAGCTCCAAAATTGGATGTAACTTTCAGGGTATGTTAAAAACCAGAGCAACTTGGTCTCTGAAGATATCCTGCTCTGGAGATTATTCTTATGTTCACTTTAGCGCCATCAACGCATGCATGATCTATTGATGTGCCTTCAGTGTCACTGACAGATAGCACACAATATTATATATTTACAATACAGTTTCGTATATAGCTTACTATGTATGCAATATATATATATATATATATATACAGTACTGTGCAAAAGTCTTAGGCCACTAGTATTTTCACCAAAAAAATGGTTTTCCATATAGGTTTTTTGAAGCATCTTGGTTAGTTTGTTCTGTTACCTTATGTCATTCCAGAAAGACGATGATGATCTGTGGAGCACTGGCTGTTGTCAGACTCCTTGTGCAGACAATAATCTAACTGCATTATTACAATTAATGACAAAAATAATGTTTGGAAATATGGACCGATATTTCCAACTGACACGCTGCCGTGAAAAATAGAAATAACCCACTTACAGCCATTTTTTGTTGCTGAAAATACTAGCAGCCTAAGACTTTTGTACAGTATATATATATATATATATATATATAGTTTTATGATATGTTATTTATAAGGTGCTAATATTAGTAATAAGGATATATAGCTCTAATATGTTTATTATATTTTATCTGCATATATAACAGTTATCTGTATAAATTATGAAACACTTATGTCATGGTAATGTTTAATTTATCATATTAGCCTATATATAATTATACAATTTTATATTATCAACTTTCACATGAATCAGCATTTTCTAAAAACACATATTATATGACTTGTATATAATTTGCATAAAAAAATATAATTTATATTTTCAAGGATTAAAAAGTAATCAACAAACAAAATATTGCACAATTATGTGGTGATATGCACTAAGCATGTAATTGAACAAAAGAGGAAGAAACAAACAGCATGGCACGCTGCTTCTTAGCATCCATTGCCACAGTGACTTGTTGATTCATCCCTGTGTTGAAAATGTCTTGAGCATTAACTCTGTGTTAAATGAAAGTGCCCCTATTATGCCATTTTAAAGGTGGCTAATATTGTTTTATGAGTCTCTTAAAACAGGTTTACATGTATGCAAGGCCAAAAAACACTTTAGTTTTCTCCAAAAATAGATTTAATTTTACCCCATTTCTAAATTATTCGTAAACGACTTGTGTGAAGCAGTTCGAAGACTCAGTTTGTGTAAACCCCTCCCTCCCGTGAGCCCTCACTTTGATTGGTCAGATTGCGCGGACCTATATGATTGGTCTACCGCTACAGCACTCCACAGACTCAAAGCTTGAACCAAAACTACAGTGGACAGTTTTGTAAGCGAATCGGGCACACCTCTACCTAGTGAACTTAAGCATTGTATAATGTATAACACTGCATTAAGCATCGTTTATCATTACTTAGACAACATTTACACATAGAGTATTTAGACAAATGAATATTTCTTCCCTTCTGTTTTCAATAATAACGTTGTGCACACAACATCGTTTTCAAAAACCTTGTCATTTATATCAACCCCCATAAATACGCCGTCGAGCGCGATAATAACTAACGTTATGCCAAACCTATAATAAGGGGCTCACATAACGTTAAGCATTTTCTGGCACATAACCAAACCACAGGGAAATACCTGAACAATTTTGAACAATCACTAGAAAATATAATCATCAATTATTAATCTTACTTACAAGTAGGAGTTCAGAGGAGCAAGCTGGTTCAAATAAACTGGGCACTGATCCATCTTTTAAGAGCAAGCGTTTGGTAAATAACCTGCTGTACTCCATGATTGGAAAAGCAGTCATCAGTAAAATGACGTGAACACAACAAGAGACTGTACTGCTGAGGTGTCGTTGAAAAAATTAATGTTAATCACTCATTATTTGTAGATTCATCTTTCAGAAGGGCATATAAAACAAATTAACCCTCACAGGATACAGCGTCTTCTTTAAATGATGTAATCCACGCGGAGATTGTACTGTTTGTGGGCGGGGCAAGTTGTTCGAGAGGTAGAACGTGGGCGGACATTATGCAAATATGTTACCTAGTGACGTGGCTCCGTAACAGAGAAAGATTCAAATTGCTGACGAATATAAACTTACTTTCGTTGCCTTTATTTCTCAGGCTCTTCGAGAGCAAGAGAACCCATCTAAAGCTGCAGCCCATTCCAGAACTATGCTAGTACCAGCCAACGCTTCCCTGCCTGGCTCCACCTCTGCTATGCTCCGCCTACAGTTCTGCTCCGCCCAAGCGATCGCTGATGGTTCTGCTTCATCCACTCTCCGCAAAGCTAAACTCCTCGCCCCTCTCTTACCCGCCGACCCCATCCGGCTGGACAATGTGACCACTTTTAACCTCCTCCCTTCCTCTGGTCAGGTGAACACGTTAAAGAAGGAAAACGAGGAGATTTTAATTATCCATCCTTATGAGTGTTCCGAGTGTAATCTGCTGTTTAGCACACCAGAGGATTTCCTTCAACACCAGGGGGAGCACTTCTTAGGCCAGGACAAAGAGAGTGGGGACACTGGGGTGATGGTGGGGTATGAAGACAGTTCTGGGGCTAAGGAAGATGAAGGAAGAAGCGATGGATCTGAAGAGGGCAGCAAAGTTATTGCTGGGAGGCGTACATACACTGCCCGCTCTGCTGGTTTGGGTTTGACGCAGCAACCCAGCAATCTTCGGTGTGAGGAGTGCAAAAGAACATTCACCTCCGCCAATCGTCTTGTGGCACACCTTCGAGTGCACGAACAAGGCACACACGAGTGCCCAGAGTGTGATAAAGTGTTTAAGAAGTTGGTGTCCCTTCAGACTCACATGCGCACACACTCTGGTGAGGCACGTTTTCTGTGTGTGGACTGTGGGCATGGTTTCACCACAGAAATGACTCTTATGATACACAGGTATTAACACATACGAACTATATAGTCAGTCATCAGAACTTGCTTGTGATTTGGGTTCTCTGTAATGAAAACAATTTTTTTCTTTCACGTTTTTCAATTCAGGAAATCCCATACATCCGAGCCACTGCACAAATGCCCATATTGTGCTAAAACTTTCACCAACATGACCAAGTTCTTGTACCATCGTCGCACTCACCGAGTACGTGAGCCGCCCGCACCGGTCTCTCAGGTAATGAATGTTCAGTATTCATGATGCATATGCATTTTAATTCATAAAAAGCATATTATTATAATAAGTTATTACATATTTGCTCTATCGTCAGCCTTCTCATTTCCCATGCAATTTGAAAAATCTCGAATTCAAGAGACGATTCACACTGTTAGTGCTATTGTTCATTTTATCTACACACACACTGCAAAACCTATTAATTACACAAATTATTATTTAGGGTTTTTTTTCCTGAAAGGGAAACAAATGTGAATATTTTAACTAAGAAATGAATCTATTGTGAGATTAATTCACCATCTCTGCTTTACAGTTTGTACTGGCCCAGCAGTCACCTCTCTCTATCATCCAAAGAGCAAAAGAACGAGAGGCCGCTTGGAGAAAAGACAAACATGTGGTGACAATTCCTTCAGTCAAAGACGACGGAAAAGAATCCAGTGACACAGGTCATGTGCTCATTGAAGGTATTGCAGTGGTTTCCCAGTCTTCACAGCCAACAGAAAATGGGCTTCACGCCGAGCCCTCAAACACAGAACAAGTCCAAAATAGAGGGAAAATACTGACAATTGACCCCAACAATCCATCTACTGCTAATATGGAAGGAGGAGGAGAGGAATCAAGTAAATACGAGACTCCTGCTGCTGACGGAGAACTGAAGTTCCCATGCTCGATTTGTAAAAAACGATTCTCCTCACAGGTCCGTCTGTTGCGTCATCGTCGAACGACTCATACCACCGAAAGGCGCTTTAAATGTAACATCTGCGGGAAAGCTTTCAAGAAGCAGATCCATCTGCGAAACCACCTGCGCACGCACACGGGCGAGCGGCCGTTCCAGTGCAGCGTGTGTGGAAAAACCTTTTCCTCTCTTGCAAATCTTTCCCGCCATGGACTCACGCACACAGGCGTCCGTCCGTACCGGTGTGACATTTGCCACAAAGCCTTTAGCCAATCGTCAAATCTACGCCAACACCGTCAGCATCTTCACAGCAACGTGACACCCTCACCCTGTCCAGACTGCTCCGCTACCTTCATCCGTCCTGCTAAACTTGTAGCCCATCGTTTTCTTCATCACCCAGGGTCACCGGCACCTTACCCCTGCCCGCACTGCTCCGAGGGGTTCTTGCGCAAGCATCAACGAGACCTTCATTGCTTGGAGGAGCATCCCAGCTTGGCTCAGCCACACAGTATCTCCCAGGACTCCCAGGTTAGCAGTCAACAGGGCCCGGTGGATAATACAGAGCAACTAAGCGCTTCTTCTCTGGCGAAACCTAATCTGGATTGCACTATTTGTGGCAAGCGGTTGAACTCTCCTGCAAATCTCCGCCTGCACCAGCTAAGTCACGGACTTGGGCCCGGCCGGCCTCGAGGCTCAAGCTCCACCACTGGCAAGTCTCATCCTTGTCCGGTCTGTGGGAAACTCTTTGGTTCAGCCTCAAGCGTTACGCTGCACCAGAGAGTGCACACCGGTGAGCGCCCGTATCCTTGCGCGATCTGTGGAAAACGGTTTCGCCAGAACACACACCTGCGGGAGCACCTTCGGACGCATTCAGGCGAGCGTCCGTTTCGGTGCGAGTTCTGTGATAAGGGTTTTGTGCAGAGCATGCATCTGGCAGAACACCGGCGCACACATACGGGTGAGCGCCCGCATGCTTGCAGTGAATGTGGAAAGACCTTCAAGACAGTTTCCAACCTTAGGAACCATCGGAAAACCCACAATCGCACCCAAAAGCAACAAGAGCCAGAACACAGCACGGAAGCAGTGGCTGCAGAATCTGAAACGGCAACTGTTGCTGTTGTGGAAGCTTCTGAGATGGACCTGGTACCAGCCTTCTGCCAACAAGAGGTGCAGCTTGGACAGCCCCAAGTCATTCAGATACAAACATCCAACCTGACACAGGTAAGAAACTGTTGCTGTGTGTTAGAACTAGGAATCGATTTCCAAAAAGAAAGGGAAAAAAAATAGGTCGCAAAAGTTGGAAACAAGTCTTTTAGTGGTCTAAAAAACAACAGCGATGAGTTGATTCCATAGTAAGTTGTAGAACCATGAATCAAAATCAATGCTTGGAATGGTTTGGAAACCACCCTACTTTGAGCATGTGTGAGTTTCTTATTTATTTATTTTTTTCTCAACGTTTCAGACTCCGGGAACTCCCACCATCATGTATAACGAGCTTGGAGAGACTATAGCCATCATTGAGACGAGCGGAGACCTGGCAGAGGCCATCGAGCTGTACCACACGGCACTAGAGAATGGCATCAACATGGAGGCCATCACTGTGGACAACCTGCAGTTAATGTGAGAGAACAGTGCAGCATTCCAGGGGCCATCATCTTGGTTATTTGAAGATTGTGATAAAAAAAATACAAGTACAAGTGGGTCAGAACAAGTGGAGAGAAAGAAAAAAAAAAACCCGGAAAGCAGAGAATGAGGACGTATTGCATATTCAAGACATTGTATTCATTTCCATTGAATGTGTGAACAAGCATACCTCAAACAGCCACTCTAGTCCATCCTTACAGATATGTTTTTAGCCTTATTTTCAATTTTTAAAGACATTTTTTTGCAAAATAATTTCAGCTAACGAATCTGAAAAGAGGGCTGATTTTAAAGGATGCAACTGAAAGGCTAAAATCTGTGATAGGATGGCTCTTGTTTTGGGACTAGAAATGGACAGTCTGTCTTACAGATGACACACTGCATGACGCTCTCCTTCTGACATTTGGACAAAGCCAGATGGAGAGTATGGAGGCACAGATTTCCAAAGTAAAGAATTACACCCGTGCACAGTGGAGCAGTATGATTCCCGGTTAACGCTCGGAGCTGCAGGAAGTAGTTTAAATGCACTGAAGAACAAAACAACAGGGCAGAGGAAGTTCAGAACAAGAAGTGCTCATGTGTTCCCATTTCTCAATCTGTACACTGAATGTTTGTAACATTTTTAATGTCATGATGCTGTTTTGGAGAAGAGTTGCAAATAAACTTAAACAGTTTGATTGTCTCCCTTGCAATTTCTTACAACAGCGATACTCAGTAATCATGATGTCATCTTAAAGGGATAGGTCATTCAAAAAGATAAACTCAACATTTTTACACCTTCTGATGTGGTTTTAAACCTGTATGACTTTCTTTGGTGTATCAAAGAGAAGTTATTTTGAACCTTTCAATGTTCTAAGTTGATGCAATCAAAGTCAAAGAGGGCCGAAACACTGGACCCCACTGACTTATTGTATGGACAAAACTACAAGATGTTACATGAAATTAATTTGCTGTTCCCATACTGCAATTGGCTAGAAGGTTGAAAAAAAAAAAAAAAAAAGTATCTTTTTTGATCCACTTTTTAAACCGTTGACGCTGTGTTAAGTTTTTTGGGTACATAAATCAGCAAAACAAGGTAAGGTGACACAATAAGAACAGTTTATAACCATATTTCTTTATTTCTCCTTTTGTTATACAATTTCTTGTTACTGGCTTTGTTTCTTCCAACAATATTTTTGTTGATGCTCTTTATTGTGATGCTTGAGTCTTTGGACTCTTACTGTATTTATGTACAACAAAGACCAGTGCTGCAAGAGAAGATCATCTGTGGCCTCCCAGTCCCACCTCACAGCCTTAAAGTGATTGAGAAAAAACGATAAAGTGACAGGAGGAGGAATGAGAAAGGGGAGGAATGTAAGTGGCAGATGGAAATTATAACTACCAGAAAGATGTTTGGAGTGTCTAACAATAAAGACTTATGTAATTGCTTCCTAGTAAGAAATAAAAACATATTGTGAATATCAAGATAAAGAGTGTAAGAGAAAATGTTTTTTTTGTTTTTTTTCAAAAAAAGGTAGTGGAAGTGCCTCTAGGAGCGAGGGAAGAGGGTGAACTCATCCCTCCGTTTCTGCTAAAGAAAGAGTATATTAATAAGAATACAGTATATAGAGATTATAAGGATCAGATCCACAAGAACAACAAAGCATTAATAAGAACAGTAATAATGAGATTTGATAACATAATGACCTGTAGCATTACGTGTTGAAAAATCAAGTTTCTTCTCTAAAAAGTTAATAAAATTCTTATAGTAAATTCTTAAGAATATATTCCCAACATTCTCTTGCTCCGTGCGTCACCAGCTCATGAAAAGTTGAATAAAAAAAAGGCAGGGAAAGAAATGCTTAAATATGTGGAATCTCTTAATATATGGGAAAACATGAATCAATGGCAATAATGTGCCTGTTGACTTCCCTTCCGTGACCTTTTTCCTTCATGGCTAGCCAATCAAGAGGCTTTGGAATGACTCCAGTTTGATTGACAACCACTAAAGCCAATCATAGGATGAAAGGTTTATGAATGGCAGCGCAGAGTCTCTCGCCGAAGGTTTTCAGTGCCTTAACAAAGCTCTCTGTGAAAAGTCTTTACAAATTAAAACACCACAGAAGACGAAACAAAAACAAAAGAAAATCAAAAAATAACAGTTCAACAAGTCTTCATTATCACTTAAACTCAGCCAATGGAGGCCCGCCTCACAATGACTGGCAGTAACCCACAAACCAATAAAAAAACCGCCTGTGGCCAAGCTACTGCCAATCAGGCCGTACGAACACAACTCAGTCTGAAAAGGGATGGGGTGCCCTCGCACGTCCCGCCTTTCTAGAGGCATCAGCAGCACTGTGTCTTCACTGGCGTACAGGACAGGCCCACAGTCCTCTAGTTTCAAAGTCCAAAGGAAGCCTAATGACTAAGATAATGCTGTAAATTCAAGAGTGTATATTCAAGACTGTCTGCGTTTATGTAGGCAAGTGTCTGAACGTAAAGGTTTCATAATTCAACATCACAGAAAATACTGCCAAGTTTCAAACCCCAAAGTGTTTTGAGGCGTCTCCCCTCGTCTGCTCCATATACATACGATTTTTGCTCTTGCTTTTTCTCTCTATGTCCTTCGGAGGCGTCATAGCAGAGACAAGACAACAAATGTACATCATGCAGATATCGAGGGGAGACATTCTGGTCTTCAAGCCATCCAGTGGTCCGTCAACCTCATCTGCTGGTGTCCTGTGAATCGCCAGCGCTTCTGGGCTCCTCCGAGCTGTTCTGCTCGCACTCCCGCTCGGCCTCTTTTTCCTGAGGCTCTGCCCCTATAGCTAAATCACTGGCCGCCGCTGCCCCCCCAGAAGGTCCCGGTAATGAGGAAAGATCTAACATGCCAGTGGATTCCGACGGAGCTGCCGTTTGCATGATCTTTTGCCGGACCTCACGGATCTTGAGCTGTAAACACACCTTGGTGGGGAAGATATCAGCGTATCGCGCCTGGAACGCAGCAGTGGCTTGAGCTATTGATCGAGAGAGAGAGAGAGAAGGGTGAAAGTGGGAGAAAAAGAGAGCGTTCATTTCACTTCTGTGCTGTCTGTAAGCCGTGTGGGTGGTACACTACTCGATAAAAGTGTGTGCATTACCTGAGGGGAAGAAGCCATGCTCCTGGAATAGCTGCATGACAAGAGCTCTCCTCTGATCAAGAGTTCTCCTGAGAGAGGAGTAGGGCACCTTATCAAACTCCAGCTCCCCCAGAATATCCTCTCCATCTGTACCAGATAGAGCGAGCATTATAATGTAGTTCAATCAGGATAATACAGGCTGCGGAATGATGAAGGTTTTGTGGGCGGTGAAGTATTACCTGGCCTTTCAAAGGTGAAAATGTCCCCCTCACACTTTGCAGCGCTTTTAGGTGTGTTTGGCTCTGAACTGCAGCTAGATCTGCGGCGGCTTTTCCTTTTTGGAGAGACGGGATCTTCTGTGGATGAGTCCAGGTCTGTGGAAAGGGGGATTGAGGCCTAGTTGATTTGTGTTTTAAATGAACTGCCGCAGCTATGCTTAAGATTTCACGTCGAGTTGTTAGTGGGGTCTGAATCTTACTCTCACCGGTGGAGTTTTTCCTCTTCCTGCGGTAGCTGCCCAGTATGGCTCGCGGGGAGGTGGCCAGACTCTGCAGGGTTGGAGAGGGCAGAACCTCCTCTGGACGGAATTCTGGCAGCTCTGCAAAGCGCTCCTCAAAGTACACTTCTGACAGGACCCTGCACACATCACCAAACACAAGAGTTTGACTAACTCTGTACACGCAGCAAGGACTAACATCTGAAATCATTTCAATCTGGAAATAAATAGGAATGCAATTGTCACTATTAAGTAGTTGCTTATTAGCCTGCATGTTGTTAATATACTGTTAGTACGTATTAGTACTTAGAAAGCACATATTAATGCCTTATTCTGCATGGCCATATTTTAGACCCTTTAATTAATACAACCAATACCTAAGCTTAAGAACTACCTTACTAACTATTAATAAGCAGCAAATTCAGAGTTTAAGGCAAAAATCTAAAATATTTCAAAGTCACTAACCAACTGAGCACTTATCATTAGGATGCAGCGATTAACCGGCTTCACTATTAACCGTGATTTAAATCGTCACGGTTAATTAACACTAAAGGTTCCGCTAAGCCGAGTTTTTCTCTTAAACAGAACGAGACTATTGCAGCTTGCGCAAAACTAAAGTAAAGGCACACTAGCGGTGCACCGGCTTAAACGACGCGCTTCTAGAGACATGGACCACCGAGGCTACAACACGCATTATTAGCTGTGACAGAGGACTTAAACAGATACTTTATTAAAGTGAAATGAAAGTGTGGTAAGATCACATTTACTTAAATCAGTTATCTACTTGAATTAAGTATTCGGCCGATCGAGAGAGAGAGAGAGGTGACAGTTGCGTGTGTGAATTAGTCCATCCTACCTAAGGATGATGGTTGATTATATCATTAGTAATAGTTTCCCCTGTGGGTTAAATAAAGTTAATATTAGTCGTATATGTATATATCTATATATAACTTTTATTTACTATCCCTGTTGTAGTATTAATCACAAGTAAAAACCATGGTGAACCAATTTTTGGCTGTGTCTAAAATCTCTACCACTGGTCCAAAAAAGTATGTAAAAACTGAAACCATTAAATACTTGTGTGATCTATTTCTATTTGTTATTTTCAAAAGATAAATACGGTCATGGATGTTTACAAAGCAGAGGTCCCTTTTTTAAAATTCCAATGTGTGTTTTGTTTATTATTATTTTGGGCTGTATTTATGGTTACGGTGTTATTTCTGTGTTAAATAACACTTTGAGAGTTCATGTGATTTCATACATTAGTAATGTTATGAAATGAATAATTGCAGAATCGTGAAACTGTGATTATTCTTCAGACTATAATCGTACCAACAAAATCTACAATCGTTGCATCCCTACTTATCATAGGCAATTCATTCAAATTGGTCATTTCTGAATACAATTAATACAATTAGATTAATAATTTGTTGTGAGGGTGCATCTTGTTCAAGAAAGTCAAATGAATTTGCTGCGTTGAACACAAGCTGCACGGTTTGAAAGTGACCTTAATTCATACTGGACCTGGCCTTTGACCTCAAATTAAGACTTGAGAACTGATTCTGATATAAAGCTGATGTAAGTGATAATAGAAAATCCTATTGTAAATTAATATTATTATATTTATTTTAGTTAAAATGTAAGAAATGTGAAAAAAAGTTTAATATTAATTAGAAATAAATAAACATACTTTAGATGACAAATTTATTTTGTAATACTACTACAGTTTTTATTTATATTATATATATGAATAAAGACAATCGGGTAATCTAGCAAGTTTGTATGCACCTCTAATCATATTTTTTCAAATAAAGCCAAGGTAAAACTTATTTTAGACACATCACACAGTAAAAATGACATGAATGTGACAGTGGTCAAGAGTATAAAGAGTAGCATTGCTCCGCATTCAATTCAGTTATGCAATCGTTAAAATACTTTTTAATTCCTTTTTTTTTACAGTTCCATCTGATTATAATAACAATTGTTATTATTAGACAGACTTTGATTCGTATCAGACAGAACTGTTAAACAGCGATAGCAAACAATAAAGAGGGAGAATGTGAGCACTGTGTAGCACAGCCATCCAAATAAAAGTCTTGAATGCACTGGCCAAACTGAAAAACTGATGCACATATGAGAAAAATACCAAATATCGGCTTATATATCGGCCAGGGCGACCACTAGTAATTGCTACCAACATATGATGAATATGAATAAATCATAGTACAAATTAGGGCTGCACGAGATTGGGAAAAACTACATTGCGATATATATTTTTCCTGCGATATATATTGCGATGTGTACAAATCTATTTATGTTCATCAGGTGTTCATCAGCGTCAGCCTTTTTGTTTCCAAAATTAGGGCTGTATTGCGCATCTTGTCAGTAAAGCCGGTTCTGTAATCAGCGGTAAATTCCATCAGGTGCGTGATCTAACATTGAGCCGCATTCACTACCCAGAGCCCTTGTTCACTGACAAGCTGTGCAAATTCAGGTTCATTATCTGCGTGATTTTGCGCAGCTCGTCAGTGAACAACGGCTCTGGGTAGTGAATGCGGCTCAATGTTAGATCACGCACCTGATGGAATTTACGGCGGATTACAGAACCGGCTTTAATGACAAGATGTGCAATACATATCTGATGATGATCGTGCAGCCCTCTCCAAAATACTTCCATGTTACCGACGTTGCGTTTCTTTTTGCGACCAAATCTTCCATGACGGCGCTTTTCTCCTGTCCCGCGCAAGTATAGATTGCATGCATGAAGTAGGTGAAGCGACGTGTGTTTTGTAGTTTTTAAAGAACCCTTAAATATGACTTAATTACTTTTTATTAGAGAAATATAGATCCGTGAATAGAAATGATGACGATGCTGAAACGATGTATCGTGCAGCCCTAGTACCAATGATGCCATATTTCACGAAACATACTTGTCAACAGAATCGAAGGGGCGTTTGAGTGGTGGGGGCCGGGCCTTGACTTTTTTAGGTGGTGCATCTTTATCACCATGAGACTGAGGCAAAGCAGGATCTGATCCAGAAGGAGGAGGTAATGGAGAAGAAGGGTGGGACTCCTTCCATTCAGCCTGGGTAGAGCAAAAAAATGGGTGAGTCTTACTTTCAATGTACTGCTTGGATAAATCAAGTCTGACATTTAAAACGACTAACACAGCGATTTAAAAACCTAAAATCATTCAAATGTAGCTGACAACCAGGATAGCGACGCTAACCTCCTTAGCATTTGCTTCTTTTCCACGGCCACCAGGCGCAGCACTCTCCACTACAGAGTGAGCGGGGGCTTCTGCGGACCCCTCCTCTGGTGGGAAGGTTGCGGGCGAGCTTGTCTCGGCTCCCTTGTCTACCTCAAATGAGAACCGACTGCCGCTCTCTTTGTCCTTCTCTCGCTCTCTCTCTTTCTCTCTGTCCCTCTCCTTTTCTCGTTCTTTGCCTCTCCCTCCTCCATCGTAACTGCCCACGGGGATGTTGGCCACTGTGGCTTTCACTTTCTGAGGAGGCCTTGGGGTGATCAGTTTGGGTGTCCCTGGAACACTTCCTGTTGAAAGAAAAAATGAGGGACTGCGTTTAGTCTCACGGAAATCACCACTGGGCGGCATCATGAAAACAGGCGGACTTTACGATGTTAAATTTGCTTGGTACCGGAATGGGAGATTTGAGCAGGGCTTCCAGGCTGCAGTGGCACTGAGGTGCCCGGTGGGGGCGCGACCGAACTGCTGCTGCTTTTACTTGGGACCTGGAACTGTTTGTCCAGCTGTAACAGCAACACCTTCTCTGCTTGTCTCTCAGAAGACTGTGTGTAGACCTGACTGTCCATGTGCTGCCTGTCCAGTGTTCTTTCCTGGTGCAACTGACGCTCTGAGTGTGTGGATACGTTCCCCTGCCTGTCCGAGGTTACAGAGGTCATGGAGGTTGTTGTGGTGTGTTTAGGAAGGATGTGTGGAGATAGGCTAGAGGAACTGGACACTGTATACACCACACTGGGTGACACCGTTGCCATAGACACCACACCAGTTGCCAAGGTCACATTTGTAGGGGTATAGATGGCCGTGATGGCAGGAGCGTGAGGGACGCTGGGAGACTGAGCCGGGGCCAAGAGCGATGGCTGACCTGTGAAACAGTAGATAAGACCAGTTCGTCACACACGTAACAAACACCCAGTTATGTCCAAAATCTTATATCACGATGAGTCATTTTATTCCACAGTAATGATAAATATCACGACGTAGTTTTTAAATTACAAGCAATAAGACAAAACTACATTATCACAAATAAATATACCAACAAAATCAACTGACTGCCCTAAAATGTTTTAAGGATGTATTTACTTATATTAATTATATGTCCACTGACCTGCAATCAGTGGCTGCACCAAAGTCTGTCCCGGATGAGCGATCGCAGCAAAGGTCGCCAAGGGTGATGGAACATAAGCAGATCCAGGTGCTGCTGAAGCTGTCTGAGAGGAGGAGCCTGTTGTTGTGGGAACTAATGGCAAAGGAGAAGGAACCCCAGGAGTGGACTGTACATAAGTGATTCTGTGGGAGAAAAGTGATATTCACAGAAACCGGATTAGACAGCTTTTACAAAGACTGAGAGCAGCCATGTAAGGTTATTCTCTAGTGCTGCAGCACTTCAGGAGTGTAGGAGTTGTTCAAATAAGAGTGGGGGAGATGTTTGTGCAAGTGCGGCTAGGTGAGTATATGTAGGCCTGTGAAAGTGTGCGTTATACCTTGTAGGTGGGGGTGGTAGCAGCACGGTCTGAGACGGGGTAGAGCCTGGGGCGACCACTGTAGCTGTTCCCATAGTAACCGAAAACGGGCTCCCAGGTTGCACTGGTCCCGTAGAGGGAAGCTGCGACTGGACGACAGGCATCGGAGCAATCTGAATAATCTAGAAAGGTAACACGAATACATGCGAATCAAAAAAAAAAGATCACTAATTATAATAACCTCTACAAACGGCCCTATTGGTTGTTTCGTTTCAACTTGTTTAAGCATTTGAGATCTTACCTTGCTTCCTGCTTGTCCTCCATTCTGAACAGAAAGAGGAGGGGCTACCAAGGGAAACTGCTGAGGGGGGGCAGGAGCAGCCCTCACTGTTGCCATGGGAACCAGCATCTTGCCCTGCAAGACTGGTGACTGCGTTTGCACTGCAGGAGGAGAAAAAGAAAGAACAAAGTGTTTAAAATAATTGGGTCTTATCTGGCACAGGACAAAACTATGAAGAACAGCACCTGAACATGATGATGGATCTGAGCCACAATACAATGCAAAAAAACACTCTGCACACATACAGGCTTTTAACGGAAATTAACAGCATTTATCTGTTGGGAGATCATGTGTTATAAGCCTTAGCCATTTTCTGGGTACTGGTGAAGTTCCATTTTCGTGCTATGCGTAAACAAAGTCGCCTGCTGTCAAAGAGTCTGTCTAAAACAAACAGAAGTGGTGCATCAGAATTAAATCACTAGGATTATATTTCATATGCATTTCAAGAGTATAAATCTGGTTCGTGGTTTGTCCATAATAGTTGTGATATGCCTATGTTATATGGTGTTTCTATTTCTGACACACTGCAGTGTTACTCAAGCCACTTAAAACTCCCCATCGGTCTCAAATAAGTGGTTTTAGCGGTCAAATTAAAGCCCAAACTATACTGCGTGTTTATGCACGTTAGGTTAAGGACAGCAGATTCCAAAAAAGAAGTGCAATGTGATCAGATGAAATAAAATACTTCTCAAATTCCTTGTGAAATAGCCTATCACATACATACGCTCAGAAAGTGTTCCAGTTTTATGAACATTCACAGAAAGACCAGTCATTAGTCTGATGGCTACGTAGCATTTGAACACTTGATATACAGAAATCATTTTCAGGTTTAAACATTTCATCAAATACCAATAAAAACATTCATTTGTATTTGAATTAATCACTCAATGTGTTACTTAACAGTGTTTTACTGTGTCCTTGAAGATTTTTGTCTTTCAAACACACAAAATACCCAAAATCTGGTTATTTCTTAGCAATATATTTCCTTGAAGTATTTTAAAAGAAATAGCTTAAGTACCACATTCGCATGTTTATGGTTCTCTGACATTGTCTACTAGTCACATTACATGCATGCACCAAGCACTTTTAGTAACTTATTCACAATGGATTTGCTCAATCTAAGCAAAATACATTGGCAAAAATGTATTGGCTTTTTCATGCTGATGTAATCTGGCAATTTTTTTTGCAATGTAACAAGTACTATATGAAAGTGGCTACTGTTTTCAAAAGGAAGGAAGGTATTACTGTGATGACACATATTGGAATAAGTTTTATTCTTCTCTAATATGTCTTAGTGTGTTATTAAAACGTATGTATCCTCACCTCTGGCTCCTGGGCTAACTACACCCACAGCAGGACTGGAGACATATCCCGACTGCTTCCCGTTGGCCAACGAGGCGTGAGTGGGCAGAGCTGTAGGTAGGGTGAAGATACTGGTTGGCTGACTGGCCTGCTGAGGGGAGGGGCTCTTGGGATTGTTGGTAGAGAGGGTAGGGAGAATGTACTGGACCTGTGTTATGGGTTTTTGACCTGATGAGGGTGCTATTGAGGCAGAAGGGAGAATGTGCGACTGCAGAACGGAAAGAGGAAGTGGACCGTTACTATGAGTAAGCGGTGCTGGGGAAGCTGGGTTTTGTGGAGGAGGTGGGCTGATAAGCTGTACGGCGGGCGGGGCTTGAAATGTGCCCCCCAAAACTAGATTGGTCACCAGTCCCCCTTGAGCTCCTGATGCACTAACGGGATTGGGCGATGATGAGGAATAGTTCCCACCCCCTCCAGCAGATGCTGTGGCTGGGTTTCCTGTGGTTCCAGGTCCAATGAGAAGCTGAGTCTGTGGTGGAGCGGGTTTCCGGTCATGTGGGGACTTGCTGGCGATCGGCACTGGTGTGCTAACAACGGGTCGCACCACATTCGTGACAACAGTGGATGCCACTCTCACCGCTCCTAGCACTGACGACACTCCCCCGGCAGAACTGACCAGGATGGAATGACCACCAGAAGACTGGGACACTGCTCCTTCACTTTCCCTTCGTTCTCCGTCACCTCCCTCCATTGCTCGCTTTCTCTTTGAGGGAGCGTCACTAAAACGTCTGGAGGAGGGGTAGGAGGAGAGAGACACGCTCCGACCGTGACCAGGGCCATAAGAGGAGGAGCAAATCACGGGAGCAAAGACTCTCTGATGCCGCCCAAGTGATAAAGCAGCAGAGAAAAGAGGAGAACATAAATTAGCCAACGACAGCAAACGTAAGCAATGACACATATCATTTACCAGTTAATAAAAATGCTGTGCACTAGCCTTCTGTAAACTTCATTAATAATTAACCTTGGAAAATGCTTTAGGACCACAAGCAATTTTCTACTTCTACAGGGAGAAAAGTGTTCTACATTTCACCGTTTTGTGGGACTATATTCACCAGGGACAGTTCACCGAAAAAAATAGTCATAATTTACTCATTAAAGATGCCTGTTTGCACCCATATGAATGTTTGGTGCCAAAAGATTTCAGTGCCATAAACATTTCAATTTGAATGAATTGTTCGTTCAGACCAACATGGACACTGGTATTCAGTCAATGCAGTGGTTTCTCTTACACTGGAACAAATACTGGTCAACCGATGAGCTTGTATGATATGACCATGACGAATACTAAAAACTCTATTTGGAGTATTGTTTGAAGCCATGTAAAATCCTACGGTAAAAAAAGTGAGTTTGCATTCACATTTGTGACCCTGGACAACAAAACCTGTCATAAGTGTTAATTTTCCGAAATTAAGATTTATACATGATCTGAAAGCTGAATAAATAAGCTTCCCGTTGATGTATGATTTGGATGGAGAGGATATTTGACCGAGATACAACTACATTTAAATTTGGATTCTGAGGGTAGAGAAAAATCGAAATGCTGAGATAATCACCTTTAAAGTCGTCCAAATAAAGATCTTAGCAATGCATATTACTAATCAAAAATTAAGTTTTAATATATTTTCAGTAAGAAATTGACTAAATACCTTCATGGAACATGATCTTTACTTACTATTCTATGGATTTTTGGCAAAAAAGAAAAATCAATAATTTTGACCCATAAAATGTATTTTTGGCTATTGCTACAAATATACCCCAGCGATGTTTTGTGGTCCAGGGTCACATTTAGCCTGATCTGCTATTTAATACACACTGGACTGAACAGACTATTAACATAAAAATCTCACTAAACATTTGTGGTGGAAACAGGCCTTTTAGGAATACTGTTTCATACACTTGTGAGTAGTGATGTTTATTGCCAAACTAAGCACAAAAATACTTGTTGTATTAAATATGACTTGTTCTTTCTACTCAAAGCCTTTTGTAGCCATACAATACATCTGAGATAGGAACAGACTGTAATTTCAGTCATTGTTCACTGATACTGAACTCTTGAGAGCTGTAGCTCCCAAATCTCAAATCTCACTGTTAAAACATAGCAATCGAGTTAACTTATTTTCATTTAAAATGCAAGAACTAACGGCATATGGCACCAATGACGTCAATCTCGGTGTGACACGTCCAAAGGTGCCATTTTTTAATTGATCTTGAGAGAGAATGAGATTTGAGAGCAGAATGGGCCTATCAATAAATACATTATGGCCTTATCTTCGGCTGAAGTTAAATACAGAACAATTTACTGTATGATAAAGCAGAATTTCTCTCATATTTAGCCTTTTGTGGTTCTCGGAAAACAACATGAAGCTGACAAAATGTTAATTTTTATGAGAGGTATTTCTTTAAACATTACATTTTTGTACAGATCAACTCAGAAAAGTTAGCAGATGTCAAATATGTGAGATGATACCTTGCGTTCTCCTTCATCTCCAGATCCATTTTCACTATCACTGTCTGTCACCCTCTCCTTACACTTCAGGTCAATGGAGCTGCCTGGATATGAGTCATCTGAATATGACATGACACACAATAATGACTAACACAATTGCTAAAAAAAAACAAAAAACAAGTCTTGATACAGAAATGACATCAGCAATTACTAACTTCTTTTTGGAAAACTGTTTATCAACACAAGGACTTGAGAGTCTTAAATGAAGCCTGACTCACCAATGACATCATCATCCCCCTCTTCTTCACAGATGACCATACGCTCTTCGTCGCTTGTCATGTCCTCACTCACCCCCCTCTGTGTCTGAGAAAGAGCACCCCGTCCTGAAACTTGACCACCATCACCACACATCTAAAAATACAGGAAGAGTTAGTTGAGCATCAATCTCTCAAAATGTGTCCCTTGCACAATTGTTGCTGTAATACCTGTGCGAGCTCAGCGAGTGCCTGTGGATTGCCTCTCTCGCTCCTCTCTAGATTGTGCATGGCGCTCTGAGAGAAGGCACGAGGACGAGGCAATTGACCATGTCCCTCACCTCCAACTCGCTCTGACACGCTCACCATCCCAGGCCCCACACCCTTGAGCTCCATTCCCATTGACACAGATGGAGGCTCTGAATTACATACGAAATAGAACAAATGTGTTGTTATTTTGGGCATTCACAATGGAAAAACTAACCAACAGGCCACAGCAACAGTGTGCAACAGTCCACGTTTTCTGCGGCCTTGGTTACATAACTATTTTCTTCCTTCATTTTTACCACAGGGGTTAAAAAATATCTTTGTGAATGCATTACAAGCCATGAACCAAACCAACCAGCTTCATAAATCGCAACATTCAAACTTTTATGTCAGCAAAAAGTATTAAAATATTGACCAAAAAGTTTTCCACTGGAAAAAAAAGCATTTATATATTATTGATTAACAACCTCATAAAGAAGTAAAAAAATATTTCCTTAAAGCAATAAATAAATGGATGAAATGAATGAATGAATAAATGGAAATGAAGATTAAATTATTAATTAAGATAATTGTGAGAACCTGAAAGGCATCAGTGACATTTCATCATAAACTTTCTTCTCCTGTCAGCCGTTACACTGTGCTTGTTGCATGCAATCTTCAGTAGCATAAACTAATGCGGTAGCATACACTGTATGTCACTTCACATGCAGGACAATACAGTAGTAGTATCTTCAAAAGGAAAAACCTTACTGGTGCAAAAATCACCAGCTGAAAAAAAAAAACTTGTTGAACCCTGAAGCAAAATCCTTTCAGATATTAATAAGTGGATAACAATTACTTCAATAAAATGCATAAGTTGTGACTATAGTGCATGCACATAACAACATATAATCAATCCATAACGCTGCCCACGGTGACAATCTGCACTTCTTCCACACCTGTGGTTTCTGACATGCTCCTCTCGCGGATGTCTTTGCCCCCTGGAACACCACGTCCCTCGCTGCTGGATTTCTTTCTGTCTTTATTACACCATTTCCAGTCGGGATGTGCCTTAAAGTGTGCCTCCTTCACCTGTAAATGAGTGTCAGAAACATTTAAGAGGGCTGGAAAGACTTACTGGGGGTTATTCAGTTGTCTAATCATGAATATCTGCAGGAAAGTTCCAGTAACCTGAAATGCAAGGTCGTGGTATTTCTGCTTCTCTTTGGGTCCCAAAGCATACCACCACTCTCCAAGTATCTTGCTGACGGTGCGGTTATCCTGGTTTGGGTGTCTCTGATGAACCAGTGCACGATGTCGCTTGCTGAAGATCATGAACGCATTCATGGGCCTACGGATGTGGTCTTTCTCCCTCTGTAAAGTGACCAGGGAATAAGAAACGAGTAAATGAGTCCGTGTGAATGAATAAAGCTTGCACACAAGGATACACCGCCATTAAAAATTCATGTCTGTATGATTTTTTTGTAAAAAGAAATGAACACATATTTTCTCGGCAAGGACACATTAAATCAACTGAAAGTGGCAGAAAGGAAATATTTAACCAAATATATTTAATTAAATATACTTAACATAAAGGCAACATTTTTCTTAAATATATACACGCACTTGTGTGTATTTATGTAAACATAAATGTACACAGCACATACACATATATAATGTAAATAAAATGTTTATTTTGAATGTGATTAATCGCTATTATTTGTTTGACAGCACTAAAAATAATGAATCAAAAACGGCTAATCAAAATATGCTTCATTCGAAAAGATTATACAGGTTATACTTATACATGTGTATTATGTATATACTTATACATAAGTACACATGCGTAAATGTGTACCTTTCCAGGACTGGTTTTGTCATCTTTGGGCAGTGCACTGAGGGACTGAGATCTACGTTTTCCAGGAGACGCAGAAATTGGAGGATCAGGAAGAACACCAGGGAAAAACCTGCAGACAAAAATGGCAGTTAATATGAAATTATATGAGAAGAATCAATAAGGGATCCAACGGCATACACTGATTATCCCAATCTATCTCTAATAAACACACTCAACAAGTAACTTTATTTCTCACACTTCAAACATCAACACAAAGGAAGCATTTGATCACAGCTGCCTATTTTTAACAAGTGCAAGGACAACACACCATCACCATCATCCGAGCTATCTTATTAATTGCAGAGACATTAAGATGATGCATTACTAATTGCATGCACATGAGTTTGAAGATGGAATTTCAATTATATATGCACTTTGGTATTTAACTAATAATTATTACACAGTCGCGACCGTATAGCTACTGTGGCCCAAAACAGGCTCAAAAGATCCAGCGATTTCACTCTTGCAACCCTTAGGGCTTTTCACTGTGCCGTGAAACAATACAGCAGAATGCACCGAGCCAATTACTGAAAACTGCAATGCACTGTGTCGATGAGGTACTGCTTTTCAGCCCACCACCGAAACAGAAAGCGCAGAGCTCCAACGCGTCCATAATATCCAGTGTACAATATTAAAGGGATGGATGATCCGCAAATGTCAATAACACCTTAGTGTGAAGATAATACAATAAGCTTAATGGATAAAGCACATTTAGCAGGAACTGCGCTGGGTGACTTAATGATTATAAAGAGAGCAGAATTTTATATGTGATTCATGAGGGAGAGGGAAAAACAAGTGAGAGAAGTGTATTCAGATGACAGTTCATTAATGTAAACTGCCTCTGGTTTTCTGCTGTCATTCATGTACAGACACAGGAGAAAGAGGAATGCTTTTGTTCTCTCTTTCTTTGTGGTGCCATTATGCAGCTCTCTCCACATGCAGGAACACCAACAACAAAACACATTCAAACAGAATGACGCATCTCACACACACACACACACACACAAGACCACTCACGGATCATCCACGTCACTTTCTGTTTCACTGTCAGGTCTCTCTCGCTCTGCATCTTTCTCTCTCTCCGGAGGCAGTTCATCAGCAGCCGAGGGAGTGGGGCGTGAGGAAGGGTTAGGTGCTCCCTCTATAATCTCCTTCAGCACCGACCCGCTCTGGAACTCTGAAAGTGAAAGACGGGTTATTCATTACAGCATCTTTAATGAATCCCTCCAATCTGGCAACCTCTGAGGTCAATCGTAGCACTGGGTAATAGCTAAATTACAGCAGCTAGAGTTACAGAGAGTCGCTGCAGATGTGATAGGAGAGGCCAAATACATAACAGCATCCGGACGATCCCAGGAAACATGCTTCCCATTGGCCATGATTATTTTTTATAATCTCTGAAGTCTGACGAACACACTTTAGCTCCTTTTGGAATCAGACAACGGCTGTATGAACTAAATTACCTTTCTTCAGAGAAGCTGTCTGCGGATGACTGACAGTTTGTTGGCCCTCACCAGGTTGAGCCGATGGATCTGATTGGGTGGGTGCCAGGAAAGGGACCAATGAATGCCAAGGAAACACTGGAACCGATCTGGGCTCAACATTAGTCCACACTACAGGAGAATATAAAAAGACGGTATTAACAGTAAGCAATAAACCACATCAACACCCAAATCACAGTCTGATGAGCAACATAAATAGATACATTGGATACATAGCTACCATTGGACAACTGTAACATACAGTAATTATTTTGATGATATTTACATATCCCAGTATCACTTTCTATGATGTCAAAATAAATACTAAGTTGACAAAATGGTGGAGTAAGATCAAGGAAAACAGACCAAACCACCATTTACACTAACATTATTCACAAAAGCTGTTTTTTTTTATTTTCACGAATGTTTGAATATTATAAGAGTAAGCCCATGTTGCTGCAGCACAGTGTTGTTTCACATTGCATGCACATATTTAAAAGGCGGCAGACTGTCACGAATACAGTAAGTGCATGAACATATTGTCCCCGGGTGATATGAAGCAGGCTGCATTTGGCGCCAAACAATCACTTCCAAAATAATATGATTCAGGAACAGGCTGTTCATGCAGTTATTTTCTGCTGCACTTCTGCAGAACAACACAGACACGAATTGCAAATACTGTATTTCAGCGGCAAAAGTCCTGCTATAAAGAAAAACAACATCACACACGTTGAGTAATAATGACTAACCAAACATGCTGAGTCCTTGGCGGAGATACTGCGGGCTTTCCGATGAAAACATGGTCGAGTAGGAGGCTTGAAATACTTTTTTTATGTGTATATATAGAAAAACTTCACAAACATGTAATATTAAATAGATGTACTTATTCAAACGTCCATCTGATATAAAGCAAAACAAGTCCTTGCGATTAAAAACGAAATATCCACATGATGCTTTTCCCAGACAGGTGATGTTGAGTCCAGCGATGAAAATAAGCGGCCATAATCGATGCTGCCAGCATCCGTCTACTGGAGTTTCTTCATGTTGGTACCAAATGTTCTTGGTAATGACATGCCGTCTTTCAGTCACACTGCTCTTTAGTCCTTCTGTATTTATTGGCTCAGACACCGGATCATATTGTAGTAAAATGATGACAGCGTGCTATCGTGTACCGCACAGAAGAGACTAAAGCGCCGTTCTACCTTCAGTAACGCGCGGATTATACGAAATGACGATCTTGGCGTAATCTGTCGTAATCAGAGTATGCACACTGTTGAGGTTGAAATGCGGAAACGGGTTTGGTTTTATTTGGATGATGTAGTTTATTTTTGGTCCTGTTTGCCCCCTCCTCGTCTGAACTTGTTTACATTGACGGATGGCTGCGGGGATGAAGGGGTTAAGTAGGCCTCTCAGTCATCCTCGGGCTCGAGTAGTGCAACAGTGCGCGACCTGAGCTCACCTCAGCCCAGGGGGATTTGCATGTACAAGATCACGATTTACAGCTAGTTTGGCAATAAAAAGCATTAAATACGGTTATAAAAATGAAAGAGCACTGCAGGCAACGAATCTGCAGTGCCTAAAACGTGAAAACGGTTGTCTCAATAATCGTCGTGAAAATGGGAAGCCCAAATCTGCCAGATTAGCAGGTTAGCATGGTCATGATGCTACTACACCCGCAGTACGAGTGCCATTTATTCTTTGGGTCGCGACGCGCAACGGAAGCGATCTTCTATTAAAAAGATCAGATAAATGCAATAACCATCCGGCAGGGAAATGATACGTATCAAATGCTTACTAATAAAAGGCCACATGTAATACACATCTGTCTTTTCACGTGGTCACTATTATTCTCTCTGCTCGTCAGTGCAGATCCACATCCTGTTTCACATCTGATCTAAATTCATCAGCGTGGCCTCAATCTCTGATTGACAAACGCATAATTACACCCTGCCCAGGACACAAGCAGTAAGCGGACTCATTCTGTACTGCCACTTTGGTATTGGGGCTGCATTTGGGAGATCCGGACCTGGTTTTAGCAGCACAGCACCAGATGAGTCCGTCCCCCCGGGAACGCCCCTGGTCTCGCATCCGCACTGTCGGGCGCTACAACAAAACCTGTCTTCATGTCACGGGAGCAAAACTCTAGCACTACACGGAAAACACCTAGTTTTCAAAAAGGGGAAGAAACGACTGTCTGGCAAGGAGAAACCACAAAAGCCAGTGTTCTGGAGTAAAAAGGCAGAGAAAGATAACTGGTCTCAATAGGCAAACAACACCTGTGCAGTGTTCCAGACCAACAATCATTAGTTACACTGTAGTAGCATTGTACAATAGTCGTTGTAATTACGCGAGTAAAACCCAGAAAAGTCCTGGTGTCATTGAAATGCTCTATATTTTGCTATAAATTCTACTTCACCACACGCCAGTCCACTTTTGATTAGATCCAGTATGATAGCAGCATCTCATATTGTGCCAAAGAAAATGAAACCCCCGTAGATTGTACGCCCGCGCGCTGATCCTCTATCCCTAAACGCAGAAAGCATTGCTCGCCGTTTAACTCTTTGCCTGGTTTGTTTTGATCTCGTTCGGGCTTAAAAACTGGATTCTTGTTGCAGCGACTTCTCGTTTTAAATGCCTGCTCCGACACCCCTCTCCCTCGCACACACCCCAGCCCCAAAGAGTCTCATCCAAAAGCCTAATCGTGCAGTAAACTCCTCGCCCTCGGCTCTGGCACAATCACAAACTAGTATGAAATCCGCTAAGAGATGGTCAAACTCCGCCGTGCCCTGACCCGCTTCGGGCAACGGCGGGGAAATACAAAACAGAGAAGAAAAGCTTGGACCGAGATGATCCGGCGCAGAGCTGTTGTGATGAAATGACGGGTCTGAAGTGTAATAACAGCCCCCTAAAGTCCAGCGCGGTTCTCCTGCAGCAGGGTCACTCTCCGTTCCGCGGCGGACGATTACGCGCTCCTCTCCGCTCGCTCCGTGGGTGTTCGTAGTAAAGAAGTCGTTGTCTCACAACATCATTCAACTGGCCACGACTCTTCCCTCGATGTCGCTCTCCTCTCTCGCTTCGCAAACCCGTTCTTTCTTTCTCTTTCCCTCCCTCTTCCTCCTGTTGTATAGTAGGCTGCCCTCTTTCGCTCTATCAGCGTGTCAACCTCGCCCAGACCGTGACCCGCCTTTTACTCTTCGAATGCTTCCTCTGATTGGTCTACGACGCAACCTATCGTAAGACAATCCGACGCGGTGATTGGTCGGAGCGTGCGTTGGAATGTCAGTCATATGCAAATCCGGATTTGGCTTTCTGCGTCTCACTGGCCGCGGCTAAAAAACGAGCTAATAAATATTTAACGCGTCATAGAATCTGGGGCATGACTTTACGTGGGCTCTCGTGATATTTACTCCCCCTGTGACGTCGAAGCTGCCGCGCTAAAGAGGCACAGTGTCATAACATGTATTATATTATAGGCTATATATATTAGGGGTTTGGTTACATATGCGTTATTTGCAGGGCAGATTAATGGCATGTAATAACAGATTTCCTCACATCAGCTGGACAAACGCTCCCCTTTCAAAACAGTAATTAAGATGTAATGTGGGCATTTTAAAAAAAGAGGGCGCCATAAACACACACGTATTACATTACTTAATAGTACTTTCAAAACAGGTATATTTTGTATATTTTATATATCCACGTGAAGGTTCATAAACAAATGAAAACATATCTTAGGTAATTACAATACACTGAATATTTAAATTTGGCAGCTTTTACTTTAACTAAATATACAGTAATAGAAGAAAGAAGTGAACATGCCTACTTCCTCACACACTGAACCGCATTCTCTGCAGTCAGTGTGTCAAAATAACAAGCATTACCATCTAATTCAAATTTGACCTCATAACCAATCAGCATTATGCAACAGTTAGTTCCAGTCCTCGATTCTGGTTGGCTGAGCTGTGTTTCAAGAGTTTCATTCTGCTGGTTTTTGTTCATTAAGTCCCAGACCAGAGAGTAATTACAGACATACTGTTTGTTTAGTGATGCACAAAGCTTTATGCTTTGGCTTCTTTTATATAAAGAAACTAAGTAAGTTGCTTGACATTAATTTATTGTTTATAGAACTGTTGCATGACAGCAATTGTTCTGGTGGACAGCTGTGATTACTTGTCCATGCCTGATATCCACCATTGCTTGTTTGTGTGACCTGAACACCAATACCACTTCTCTGGTTGGTTTGGTGTGGTATGGTTTTGGTGTCAAAAAAAAAAAGTCAGAGAGATTTGTCACTGGGCAGAGGTTTTCTTGGAGACCATACAGCTGTACATACGTCACAAACATTACGTAATAACATTAGTTATAATCAAATTGCTGGAGAAATGTTCTTCACACAACATATTTTCCCTCATTTTGTACTATTTGTTTAATGTTACTAACTTACTAAAGCGCAACAAACTTTGTTTTGGTTGAGTGCAGTAATGTAGGTCAGAGATTGCACTTGGTGACCGCCATTGGGACATTGACCAGTGAATCGGCTGATAGTGATTATGTCACAGACAAAACACTATTATCAGTGTATACAACTCTCAGGCAGCATGACACGGGCATGCTCACGGTGCCTGTGAATGCCAGCGTGACTGTGTGTAGGTTTAAGTGTGTGTGCCGAGTTCAGTGACTGGTTTGTTTGTATGGGGCAGAGGGGCATTGGCCTTGTGCCCAGTATCAGCCAGTCCCTTCACAAACAGTCCCGCTACAATGAGAAAGATTTATGCGAGAGCGACAGAAAAACAGCAGAGAAACTGTAACCGTAAATGCAGTCACATTTTCCACACAAACACAGTGGCAAAATAATATTAGGCTACTAATTATTATTAACACAATATTATAATATTACCACATATTATCTGAGTAATCCATTCCAAGCTACATTTATGCCTGAAGATGCATATATACCAGCACCAAACAGAAAGACACTCGAAAAGTGGGTGAAAAAAAAACAGTGTTCGTGGAATGTTTGAGAAAAGAGAGGGAAAATGGGTGGGAAGGGGAAACTGTGCAAGTCAGGCGAATAAAAATAGAACAAGAGTCATTCTACGGAGAGGAGGGGAGGAGGGAGTTGTGAAAGTTGTGAAAACAGGGCCTTGCTTTGCTGTATGTGAGAAGATGGTAATCGAGCGACAGGAAAAGAGAGACAAAAAAATCTATAAATACTCTAGGAATGGATGATTTAAAACTTGATTATGCAGGAATGCATATATCGCAACCGATGCACTGAAATCCATGCAAATCGAACTGAAGTGAGAATGGGTTATCAAGAGACATTGCTCCTCTATATAACACAAAGTCAGAGCAGTGGGAGGGGCTACTCACTCTCTCAGCCACTGAGCTTGCGCTGAGCTCCTGGCAACAGCCAATGAGTTGATGCAGAGAGTCTCCAGCTCAGACTATGATTATAGTAAACAAGTTCTTAACTCTTTCCTGGCTGATTCCACTGAGAATGACACACGGGGACGAAATAACATTGCTTGCTACTTTTACATTTAGTAACATGTAGACATCTAAATACATGAAAATGCCAGTCAAATATCTCAAATCAGCAATTAGTTGGGCACGAGCGACTCTTCTCGCATGCAGAGATTGGTACAGCTCTGTATGTTTTAGGGTTAATAGTGTAAGAGCCCCATGCTCCAAAACCTTTCTGTTCCTCCAATCCAATCATTGTTTTTTTTTACGTGATTAAAACACAATCTCAAAAAGCCCACTCCCTGTTTCCATGGCAACAGCTTTATGGGTATTGTTACTCATGCCACTTTTGGTGACCACTGACCATGGCACTATCTCCACGCGCACACACACTGCCCTTTTGTAAGATATTTATATCACTGCTGCCATCTGCCAGTACAAGCATTCCAGCTATTTTCCACAGGACATACGGAGGGGGAAAATACATGAAAAATGGTGGCTAACCAAAAAAACCCATTGTGTTGCATTAACGTCTGTTGATCCACGTTGATGTGTTCACTTATAACATTTTTTAACAGTGTAAGGATGACTGAATAATGAGTTAGTGCAGGTCCATGAAATGCACCGCAAATTAAAAAAGGTTGTTATGAAACTCTACGCATGTACGTCTCTTTAAATCTTGCAATGGCAAGCTCTTCTCACAAGGAGGCAGCACTGCCACATGAAAAAAAAAAAAAAACTAAGGCGATCACAGCTCTGGCAAACTCAGAATTGAGTGAAGGAGAGATTACAGCTAGAGTCGGGGGCTTTTATGTGAATGTATGTGCAAGAGTCTTACGAGACTACATTTTTAGATCCTGCGCTCTCCCTTGAGATATAACATAGAAATCAAACATTCGGCGAATACTAGCGTGAACTCAAATGTAGAGTACAAGGAAAGAAGGCACAAACTATAGCAGTGAAAAAGTATTGCATAAAATGCTGTATATCGATGCTGTGATTTATATAAATGCATACGTGTTTGTGTTCATGCAGAAACCTTCTACAAAAAAGGGAATGGCTGGCATTCCCGGGAACACTCTATGATCAGAGAAACAGAGAGACTTCTGCACTGCACCACAGAGCGAGAGAGAAAGAGAAAGCCAGAGAGCGAGAAATAGGTGAGGGGAAAAACAGTAGAAAAGTCTGACAGCAATAAGTGGGTGAATGAGTGAAAAAAAAAAAGAATTAAATTGACATTATAAGTACAGCAACCATAGAAGTGCTAAACATTGCAGAGTTAGTCTATACGACAGATGGCGACTCGGCACATAAACGGAAGAGATCATGTCCTATGCGCTATTGTGGCAGACAACCATCGGAAATGCTGTATCGAATATGGACAAAATTGTACTATAGCCCAAAATAAAAACACAGCCTGCAATACATGTAATTAACGTGATGAGCTGAAGTTTGAGGGAGGTGCTGCATATATTTTGCAGAGACACACAAAACAGTTTCTTTTTTCAGTTTAAGGTTTGCATCACAAATCTGATGTTTCACTGTGTTGTAGTACAGTTTTTTAGAAAGAAAACAAAAACAGCAACAGAAGAAGACATGCATATTGTTAGTATTTGCGACAGCTCTGGTGATTAGTACATCTGTGTTTGCAGAGGGTGTGGATTAAATCAAACGGAGAATCTTTGGAGTCATTGCCATAGTAAATGACATCTGAAAACAGACGGCCAATTCTGCTGTTTAGTGATTCACATACTTTGACATACAGATATTTTCTTCCTGATATCTAAGTATATTGTTTTTAGTAAAGAGTATATTTATACAACTTGAGAGATCTCTCTTAAAAAAGGTTTTGTTCATATTTTATTTTTTTACGTTACATCTCATTATCAAGAGTATTCAGACGTGATCCCTGAGCGCCCTCAAAACCAATGGTCTGAATTTATTTTTAGGTGTCTTTTAATGTACAAGGACAACAACAGCTGCAAAATATTACCTGTTTATTTATGTTTTAAGCTGCATTTGAGTAATTTATCTAAAACAAATTGAAAATCATTATTTCTATTGTGATATAAATTAGCCAATAAAAATGTTGCACTTAAACAACATACAACACGTAACTGAGTAGGACAGAGTAGAACTAATCATTGCACACACACACATACACACACACGTTGGTTTTTGTGATTTATGGGGACTCTCCATAGGCGTAATGGTTTTTATACTGTACAGACTGTATG
>JAUMHQ010000076.1:6286713-6311633 GCA_032361165.1 Enteromius paludinosus | reverse complement strand
GGGACACTGAAAATGTCCTCATAAAACACCTACATATTGTAATACCTATGTCATACCCATGTCATTATACAAATTTGCATCCTCATAAACCACATAAACCTGCACACACACACACACACACACACACACACAATTTAAGTAAAGCAATCCAGATAGAAACATTCCATAGACTTCTGTTGTTTTCACATATAGTTAGTTATAATAGTTCTGTAAACATAACACTAATCACAACAGAAAACGTTCTGCATTAAAAACTTTCTTTACATTTATATTATTCCCAAAAAGAGGTTTTAGATTTATCTCACATCAAATTTGCCCCAAAACATGGTTGAGTAGGTACAAACACACACAAACACCCTCTCTCGTACACACACACACACAGATGTAATGGTTTTTATATTGTACAAACTTTATTTTCTATCCCTTTACCCACAAGGTCACAATTTACTGGTTTAACTAAACATTAAAACTTAAAGCACACACATACAGAGAGAGATAAAGCAGATAATCAAAAATAATTCTGTGTTAAGAAAAGAATTATCTGTTGACTTCAAACGATCAAATTACATCTGAATAATAAAACTTTGCTTTAAAACTAATGAACAATTACAAATTCTCATGAACATGGGCAGCATTGTGAAATATAAATTTTAATGTGCTGATCAGCTGAACAAAAAATGTTTCGTATATTTAATATATGAAGCATTTATAAAAATTCAGTGTATTCACTTTAAAAAAGTGTGTGCTGTATGTTGCATTTCCTCAGTCATCACAATACAATAATATACTTTCAAATAGTAATAATTGAACAAAGACTTTTCAATAATTACATTTCAGAGTTCTGGTCTCCTATAATGCTTATAATTGTCTGGGTTGATCATGTAGGTTAGCTATCAAAACTCCATGAGGACAACAGGAGCAATCAAATTATTGGGCAGATTCTAGAAATGTATGATTTTTTTCCTCCTTCTTTGAAGCAGCTCTGCAATTTTGTCACACACACTGTGTGTGTCTGTCTGTCTGTCTCTATGTGTTAACATCCTTCTCACAAGCTTGCTTGTTACGGCAGGCCTACGAGAACAGACCTAAATTTTTACAAAGGCCCTCTTGTTATTTCACAACACACAATCCCTTTTCCTCTCACACCATACACACTCTTGATGACAGCTACATCACAAATAACACACATAATTATTTATATATATATATATATATATATATATTCATAAATACACTGAGAAGACACTAGCACACAAGCATACACTCAACGTCTGTGATGCCTGTATGAATGACATTCTCTCATTTCTTAGCACATGCATAATAGCACCTACACAACTGAACACATGTAACTAATTCAAAAACACTTTAGTACAATCTTTGGCTCTTTCACTTTAGATTTTTTTTTTTGTTACTTTGCTTAACTTTCACTTAATTCAGTGTACATGTAATGACCATGTTTTGAATATCGGGCTACAATCGGCACTGCAATGCTACGACCAGCACAACATTTAATCAAACCCACTATTAGAGCAGCTGATTGTTACAACCACGATGCAAAATCTGAGAACCTTTTAATGCCAAAGCATTTATTCCTGAAATCAAAAAGAACTTAGTTGTAAGCTTAACTGTTAAGATGTATTTTTGTTAGCTATATTAATCTGGATATACAATATTTTTAAAGCATAACTTTTTTTATTTTATTCAATTGTAAATTCACTGAAATCACCATCACCATCATGATTTACAATTTACAAGCACTGAAACCGAGAAACTGTACTTTTGATGTGCCATTAAATTAAGAATAGATATTTGGTCTTTGTATCTGCATATGTATTTACCAAAAATACTTGCCCTAATAAGGTCAAAATAGCCTTGGTCTGAGATCATTCAATTTGAGAATCTGTAATACAGCTGTGAAAATAAAGACTAAAGAGCACAAGTCAGAGCTAAATTCCATTAGAAAATAAAACAAATGCATAATTTAGAAAAAGGGTAAATACAATTTCCCAATGTGTACTGTTTGATCAATTATAAGGAAGTTACATTAAACTATCCACGAACTAGAAAAGGCTGTGGCTTCAAATTCTTAGCACTTGTGAGAAAATCCACAGAGAGGCAAACAATTACTTAGAAACATGCTATAGTGCACTAATTCTGTAGCTAAAATGGAATTAACATTTCAGCATCTCAGCATAGCACAAGTCTGTAAAAGATATATACCCAGTGCTATGTGTGAAAAGATTTTGTGGTGAGACCAAGACCGATCTTTTAAGACAGATTTTGAAGCCATATATGTGGTGCAAATCTAATCTAACAGCATATTTCAAGCATATTTATCATTTGTGATATTATAATTATAAAAAAACTAAATACATTTTAACTGTACTTTTTCAGGTTTTTAAATAGAATCATTACAAAGAAAGGACAAAGAAAGATTTTTATATTATATGTGCAATTCAGTCATTTACCAACACTCTGATATAAAATTAATGTAATGTTAATAACATGGCTGTCTCAAATATATTTGTATCTTAAAGTGGGTATCACATTTTTCAAAACATTTTGAATGATGACCAAATTGTATAACCGATTGTTGTCCCAGGCAACGGATTTCCAACATAACTGTACCAGTTTCTTATTTCATTCTGTGAACTTTTCCTTACACATACAAAAAAATAATAATAATTTCAGCTCTGTCGTATTTTTGTTTTTTGACAGACTAACTGTACTTTATTCCTTACATAACATGTTTATACATGTTTGATTTTTGTTGTAATATTTATGTTTCATTGGTTCACGTTTAAATGGTTTAAACATGCTTTAAAAATTATTCAAGCATTTTTTTACACAGGTTTGAAACAACATGAGACTGAGCAAATGATAAAGAAAATGGTTTTTTTATGTGAACTTTTCCTTTATTTTACTTAAATAAAATACACAATTCACTAAAATAGTATAGTCACTTAATTTTATAACTTAACTTAAAAATGTAAATTAAATGTAAAATAAGTGTACAGCAAATGAATAAAATTTATATTTTGACATATGTTTTGACATTTTGTATGCATAGATAAAATTTACAAATAATAGTGCATCTTTATTCTATAAATTGTTTCTTTTTTATTTTTTCTTTATTAAATTAGTGTACCATGACAGTTTTCTTTTGTTATTACCTAACGTCTCCAGGGAATCACAATTTAAACATTACCTTTAGCATTAAATGTAAATATATTCTCTTACCAGTTCCAGGTCGCCCCATGATGATGTCCTTGCATGGCACAGGATGCAAGGTCTCAGTGGGAAGTATGAGCGGCAGCAGGGCTGTAGGAGCAGGGTGACAAGGGACAGGCTGCTGCAGTGTCACTTGGCCATTCTTGTCTTGTCCCCCTCCATCACCTGCACCAATGAGACCAGGCCCTGGGACTGGGCTAGGCACTGATATGCAGGCTAAGGTGGCGCTGGATTGCGTAGGTAGACCTGCAGGGGTTGGGTTTGGAACGGAAGAGGTAGTAGACACTAGAACAAGAGTTGAGGTGGGATTCTGCAGTAAGACAGATCCATTAGTGGAAGCAGCGTTAATTGGAACAGGAACCTGTAGTCCTGTCTCTGAATGCACCCCAGTTTGGCTGTTTTCTGTCGAACTGGTCCGGTCCACCTCTGCAACTCTGGCCAGTGGGAGTTCTGTAAACTTTATTAAAGGAACCTCAGGATTTCTCACTATTACTGGAGAGTCTCTCAAAGGCTGCTGGGAGACTGTACATTGTGAACCTGATTCTAAGCTTAGGGGAGAAGCGGGCGGGGAAGAGGCAGTGGTTGAAGACAGTCTTTGGGGGTGCGTGACAGTAGTGGTCTGAGGAGAGATAATGCAGAGGTTTGTTACAAGAGAAGGCTCACGACAGCTTTGTTCCTGATCGGGTTTGCCATATTCCTGCGACAGTGGAGCTGGGGGAGGTGGGGCATCCGTCCTGCGTTTGCCTGGGCTCATAGGTACAGTGAAGGTTAAATTGGTGTGGAAGGATGGCACAATGCCAGACAAGTGTCTGTCTTTCTCCCTCTCTATGCCTTCTGTTCCATGTTTTGGGACACCACTGTTAGTACCACTGGGGTGTTTGTGGCGGCGAGGAGGCAAGACTGGAGAGGCAGTAATAGGAGTAAAATTTGCATGGTGAAAGCCAAAAAGTGGCGAAGCTGATGGGGAAGGTGTTGGTGAGAATGGGGACTGATTTGAAATTGGTGAGAATGAGGGGGTTACAGACCTTGAGCCCAGGGATACCAGCATTGTTGCAGCCTCACATTCGTCAAAGTCAAAACGAGAGAAGTCTTGAGGAAGCAGTGACGGCAAGCCAAGACGTGGACGAGAGTCTGTTCCCCGACTGCTTGTCTCACTACTGTCGCGAGAAGTCTCTTCCCAATCGAATTCACTGCTAGCACGACCCCGTAGATCTGAAGGGGTCACAGTCCCTGAGCTACTCTCTCCACCTCCTCCACTCCCTCTCTCTCCCACCGCTCCCTCCATTTCTTTGGTACGCATGGAGAGGTGGCGAGAACAGTAGCCACGACGCTGGGACTCTTTCATGCAGCCTTCTCGTGAGCACAAGCGCCGCCATTGCTTTCCATTGAACTTCTTACGGATGCCATTAGGTGTACAAACCACATCGCCTTTCTTGTACTTCTGTTGGGCAGCTGACAATGGTGTCCTTGATCTTGAGGAAGAAGCAGAAGAAGAGGCAGAACTCCCTGGAATTGGGGTGGAGGTCTGTGACGGTGTAGGAGTCTTTTCCAGAGGTGTCAGAGAACCCCTGGAGCTCGGAGAAGGAGGCACAGAGGGTGGCATAGGGTGAGAGATACCCCCATCAGACCCTAAAACTGTAGGTGAAGGGGTGGGCTGTGGACTTCCTAAAGAGGTCCTGGCGATGCCTCGCACCACTGTAATGGGACTTGGATACCCAGGAGGTTTGGAAAGAATTTGTCTGTGCTGATTAGACACACCTGCTTTTGGTCCCCCTGAAACTATGGGTCCTCCACCATCTCTAAGTGGTGCCATGTTAAGCCGCAAAACCTCCATGTCCACCCCAGGAGTCTGCAGTTGCTTTCGCTCATGTTCTCTTTCTTTGACCTTTTCCCTATTCTGAGTTCCATCATCCTCTATCCTAGTTGCTAAACTAAACATATTGTTTGCTACCATAACAACTGCTGGTGAAGTGGAAGATGAAAGATGTGTGCTTCCAAAGTGATGAACCCCTGTGTCTGGAGATGGGAATCTGCAGTTCTCCCTGGGAGGACATGGACTTAAATCCATTCCCTCACTTAACTGACACAGCTCTCTCTCCACTTCTATCTCCTCCCTGTGCTCTCTCTCCTCCCGTTCTTTCTCTCTCATAACCCCATCCCATGGCGGAACAAGGAGGCGCAAGTTCTGGCGGGTAACCCATACAGTCTTTGCACTCAATGTCTGTTGCATCTCCTCATTGCTGCACCTCTCTTTTTCCTGCTCCAACTCTTCCTTCAAAAGCACCATGTAGGGGCAAGCTGAGTGAGAGTCTACCTGAGCAACCACACCTTCTCTGTACCACTCTTTACCTTTATCTCCTCCATAAGGCACACAAACACGCGTCCCAACCTCCACAAGTTCATTTCCTGGGGGTGGGGCGTCTAAGATGAGGTCAATGGGTTGGTGTGGGCGACTTACTAATGTATGAAATGGATATGATAGCAGTGTCCCCTCCCCATTCATCTGTAACTCTACATTTAGCTGCTCTCTACTGGACCCACGCACCACACCACAGCTAAATACATATTCCTTGATCAGCTTCTCATCTTCTTTTAAATTAGTTCTTGGTCTTCTACGTGCTAGCACCCTTTGGTTTTTCAGTCCTTTAGCTAGTGCTTCTGCTATTGTTGCAGACCCTCCCTGCTCAATTTGTGTGTGTTTGGGGGACAAGAGGACAGATAGGGTTGAATTATTGGAGAGGTTGAATCTTTTTGACGTTCTTACATGGTTCCCTGAATTTAGCTGCACACAAGAGGGCTCAAGGACCTCCAGATCCACAGAGTGTTCACTGGCTGTGTCTGTGGATGATGAGCGCACAGAATTTGGTGCTTGCTCCCCATATCCATCTACTTCCACCACTTGGACCACCTTTTCTCCTTCGGTAGGCGCCTCACTTTTCAACATATCACCTTTAGATCTATCTCCTTTTGGAGTTTCTGTGCTTGCTATTTTCCCCATTTCTCTCCTAGTATTCCCATTATTGTCCTGGTCAGAAATATCTGCTTTAACTAAATCATTTCTGAACACAGAAGTAGTGCTTTGAGAAATGGAGTTGTGTGGGGAACTTAGATGGTTGCTATGAATAGTGAGTTGGACTACAGGGGTTGAACTGATGGGAGAGGTACTGGAAGCTTGATGTTCATACATGTATTTCTTCTTGGGCACCCTGGCTTTGAAAGTGGCTGTTTTGCGACTGGAGGGTGTGGTGGAAGTGTGGTTGGCACTCAATGAGTTATTTTTATTTAAACTGTTGGCTGTAGTATTTGTGTTTTGTGTATTGCTAGCAATGCTGTTTGCATGTTGGTTGCTACCTTTACTGTTTGTGCTAGTAAAGTTTTGTGTGTTTGTGTTACAGATGTCTGTGCTATTACTATGTGAATTTTCATGTGCGTTGCTGGCTATCTTGATTGAGTCCGTATTATCTGTTAAACTGTTAGAGTTAACTTTACTGGGGCTTTTTGCCTTATTCATTATTACGGCATTCTCTTCGGATTTTGATGTTTCCATTGTCCTTTCTCTTATTTGCTCTTTTAGCCCCTCACTGTTTAGGATGTTGCTACTCTTGATAAGCTTGTCCTGAGAGCTGTCTTCTTTGGATGGAGTGTATTTCTGGTCTGAAGGTCCAGGCGGTGTTGTCTGTGAATGTCCTTCAGGTTTGCCCCCTCGTTTTCTTGCTCCTTTTGCTCTTGCCGATAAAGGAGAGCGTCCTCTCTGTTTCTTTGGTGGCCTCATCTTTTTTAGTGTCACAGATACTTCTTTCTCCTCTTTTTTCTTCTTTCTTTTCCCCTGTTTAATAGGCTTTGTGAGGTTTCCTTCTCCTCACAATGACCTATAACAAGAATAAAGAAATTAAAGAGTTGTTGTCAATATAGAATAATTGGGAAGATACTGATTCACATGTGCAAATGTTTTCCAATAGAAAAAGTACTGCTGTGTGCAAAAAAAGGTCAATTACAAAATTTAATCAAATGTTTATATTTAGGCAGATGTTTCGATATCAGTGTTATTTAAATAGCATATAGAGTAAAAGATCTACAGCAAAACAGCACACCATGAAAGTACTTTTGAACAACACATGTTAGTATCACACGCAACAACAAATTTAAAAGGGAGATGTACAAAGAGGAAACCTTCAGCAATGGACACACTCCAGTATACCAAGTTCTTTTCTGAAAACAAGGCTGAATGATAGAAATTCTACAGTTAAAATGCTTTGATTTAAAAAACTAAATAATTGTAAAGATTGAAATACTTACTGAAAGTTAAATGGTGTGCAGAAAAGATATTAAGTCTTTCAAAATATTTTTTTCCCAAGCTTGAACCTGTGGTTTAAATTTCAGTGCCGTATGGGAAAACGCTTAAGAAGTACATTACAATATGTTTTATGTGAAATGTGTAGGTGAAGAGCTGTGTTTTTAAGTCAAGGTTATAACATTTTATTGAAGGGAAAAGATATGTGGATTTATTAAAATATGATATATTAAGAAAAAGATTTCCATCAGTACAAGAAAAAGTAGAGTATGGTACACACATAGGTGGTATAAATGTCAAAAAGAGAAAGTCCCATAAGAAAATATACCCACATTTTGGTGCATTACACATTTACAGAGTGACATGCATTAGCTCACACACAACTTCACAGGTTTTTCAAAACACTGTTAAATGTCAAATAATAAGTATAAAAAACTGTCACGAGAGCGAGGCGAGGAGACGTGCGGGTTCACGTGCAGGCTGTTTATTTGATAAACACAGAGCAAAACAGACAGGCTTACGTTCGTTACCGGCAGACAAGAGTAGAGGAGGCAAAGCACGAGAATGATCAGAGTCCAGGCATGGGTCGGTACACAGTAAATACAATCCAGATAGACTGATCATGACAAAAACGATGTACTTAATTTGAAAATAAAAGTTTTTTAAAAAACAGAGACAACACATTGTATTAAAAAAATGAAATGATTTGTCCATAGTTGGCACCTATTAGTTAAACATACTACCATTAAGTTGTTTTTACATCCATATCCGCATTTAAAAGAATGCAACCCTCTAAAAAAAAGACTAAAAGAAATACATGATAAAAATGCATACATTTTAGCATCAAATTCCAAAATCAAGATAACCGGATTTGATAGCATATTTAAGCCTTGGATTTTGTTGCATTAGGTAAGACAGTAGTTACTCTTAATAATCTTGGCTGCCATCCATACAGAAAAACAAATATTGCATATATGCCTGTTCTTAAGTGTGTTCAAATTAAAAAAGTGTCAATATGATGGGTAGATCTACAAACTTCTAGTACATACAGTCTAAATAACGATAATAAAAAACTATTTGTCATAAGTGCTTTGTAACATAAGTGTTTTTAATATTATTACTTTAATATGTCCTACGAAGCAAAGATATGCCAAATCAGCTATCAATGTGTGGAAAATTGATTGTGATTTTCCTGTGGATATATATCAATAAAAAGCCTGACTATCAAAATAATGAAAGGATTACTGGTGAACCCCTGCCCACCCTTCAAGAACTGTGCACATCCAGAGTAAGGAAAAGGACTCAGAAAATCACTCTGGATCCCTCACATCCGAGCTATGACTTTTTTGAACTTTTACCACCTGGTCGGCACTTCAGAGCACCGAATACCAGGACAGCCAGACACAAGAACAGTTTCTTTCCTCCAACTGTGCAATAAAAATATGTGCAATAACCAATGTTTATTTTTGTCACCCTACAGTATAGTACATCCTTCATCTTATTATTGTTTCTAATCATTATTTTTTATACTATTTCTATTTCATCCATAGCACACCTGTACATATCATTTATTGATTTAAATGTATTATTGTTTTGGGTTTTTATTTTATTCTTCTTTGTGTTGTTGTCTCTGTGTACTGAAACCAAAACAAAATCCTTGTGTGTGCAAACATACTTGGCAATAAAGCTCTTTCTGATTCAGATTTGTTTTCTGATTCTAATGTGCATAACGAATTGTGCCTCTTTTCCCATATCCACATTGCAATATCACACACACACAAACAAACATATTTAGTATCTGCTGTCACGCTGCAATACACAAAAATGAGGGAAGTCAGGCTGACAATTCAGCAAGAGAGAAACACAAACATTCACTCCTCTACACATGAAATGCATTTTAAGCCAGCCCCCCTTTACCAGCGTGTCCTTATTCATTCGTACACAGAAACACGTGTGTGAAATCACACTCCTCTACACTTTTTTTCACTCTC
The DNA here is from genome assembly GCA_032361165.1 of Enteromius paludinosus. Lineage (NCBI taxonomy): Eukaryota > Metazoa > Chordata > Actinopteri > Cypriniformes > Cyprinidae > Enteromius > Enteromius paludinosus. Next base: position 6,302,120 of record JAUMHQ010000076.1, on the reverse strand, counting down.
TCTACTATTCCACACTCCCACCCGCTTACAAAAATCTGCAAACAGACACTCCCACACAAAAAACGCACGCACAGGATTTTCCTGTGAGAGATGGCTTTAAAAGGAGAATTGGGGAATTCTTTGAGTCATACCAAGAGACACCCCACCCACCGTTCCTACTGACCTTAAAACTGTTTATTTGCAGTGGAGAGAGATTTCCTTCCTGGTTAGTTACTACATTCAATTTTACACAGAAAAATAATGTTATTAGGCTTAACTCAAAATTCGGTCTCTAATGCATCACATTACAAATCTGTTTCTGAAATTTTAGCAAATGTGTTTGTGAGAAGGCTTTTGGAATGGTTAGTGTTATAGCATGTTAGTTTAGTAATTGCAAAAAATATGTAGTTGCTTTGGATGCACATATCAAAACACAATGTATGAGTCAACAATCAAGCCAAAATTCAGTGTAAATTCCACTATTATCAGCTTTTTTCTGACCTCAGCGTAGGTTGGTAATTTAATATCATGTTTTTCCCTTGTGTTCCCCCTGATGGGGAGTCAGAAAGTCTCTGAAAACGTAAAACCATGAAGAAAGTGTGAGTGACTTTTTTTTACAGGGAGGTCAAAAAGAAATAGTTGTAAGTAAATAATGTAAAAAAAAAAAAAACATTTTATAATAACATTTAGGCTAAAATAAAGTAATTAGATCTATCTCATACTACAAGATTGATTTAAAAATGATTGCTCACCGGCAATTTCACCTCAATATACTGCTTTACTACACATAATTGCAGAACATGGTGTAAATCTCTAAGCCACAGTTGGTAGTGTATCACATGGTTGTGTAATATTCAGTTAGAGTCACCCAGCACACCAATTAAATTTAATGAAACAGTAAAAACAATAAAAACAAACACACAATAAAATCTGTAAAAAAAAATTAAACAAATAAAAATTAGGGGATGCATAACATTTCCTGTGTTAATAAATAATGTTTTTATTCAAAGTGAAAGCATGACTGCAATATCTTAAGCAATGAAGCTATAATATGATTGTAAGTGTGTTATAATCTTTTACACAATAAATCCTGAACATGCTGCGTTTTCCTTGTCCTTGGTCTATTAATATATGATAAGCGAAGTTGTCGTTTAACTGATGTAGAGAAACATGACCCTTAAGTTTGTGTATAATTTAGTACTGCAAACGATTTTTCAACTTCTTGTTTATGGCTGACAGAATTCAACAAATTATGCCATGCCCATGATCGGAAAATTTATCACAGCAATTTGAAATATACCATGATCATATATAATCTTCTCAGCCATGAAGCTTAAAGCATGTTGTTAAAAAGTGTTGCTAGGTTTGCATAAATTCAGAGATCCCTGCAGCTTCTAGAAATTCCTGCTCAGGAGACTGAAAACCCCATCAATGATGTCAAACCGCACGCCCTACAATGCTTTTACTTTCACCTAATCACCGTTTATCCAAAGATTTACTTCTCATGAATTTAAACCACCGATAATTACCAGGAAATGTCATTTGACAACTAAATCACAATCATCGCAGGTCTCCCTTGGTATTTGACATAGAAGAATTTTGCTTCTCAAATCTGCATTAACCAGGTTTAATGAACAAATTGGAAAACTAGTAATGTTTGTATAACACAAGCTGGCTTGTCCCCAAGTTACATGAACAGGTTTCACTTAAATGTTGTAATATATTTCATTGCGTTAATATCATTCAGCCGTCAAAACTGTGTGTGTGTGTGTGTTAGAGAGAGAGAGAGAGAGAAATGCAGACTAGTGGAGTAATAGTTATTAAGCACCTAAAAAACGATATAATGATAGAATTGTAGTCCAAATAATACTGGCGTCACAAAAAAAAAAAAAAGATAAGCAGCAATCTGTGAAATGCACTTAGGCCTAAATGTTAAATTATAAGTAAACACATGAGCACATTTGGAAAATAATTATATTTTATAAATGATAAACTATCTAACATTCATATATTTATGTTGTGCAACAACAGTCGTGCAAGACAACACGCGCTCACATTCAGCTAATCCTAGGTCCACTTCCCGTGAATGTGACAGCTCTGACTCCTATGTATGACTACAGCTGGTCAAACGAAGCCTCAGCATTTCGGATATTAGCATGATACCTGTATTAAAGGTCTAACTAAAGCAAGAAAAACTGATGTCAGCCATATGACAGAAGTCCAATCCAAGCGCACACTAGTGTTTTCAGCTCAAACGTTGCTGTGTTTGTTATATGAGTCTACGTGAACATCGTTGTAAAACCTGCCATCCTCATCCTCAGGCCAACAACTGCTGTGCAGTACAACCTTCATCCACATCCAAACTATACTCGACTTCACTTGATAAATGGACAAGATACGTTCAGCTGTCACTGAACATCTACATTGATCCTAAAAGGTCAAATTATCTATATCAGAACAGTTCCTGTTTATTAGCCTCAACAAATCCATTTGTTTTTCCTTTTCACTTCATAGTAATTTTGTACACAGGCTATATATTTATTAAGGTGAATCAAATGAGCCAGAACATATTTCAAGTTCACCCATATTATATTGTAAATTTAATACTGAGCGTTAAGCCACCATGATTAAGAGAGCTATATTGCACAATGATCTATTTTTTAAAAAAATGTATAGCCCAGAATATACAATGCGTCACACACCAATGCCAAGCACAAATACGCAAGCTCATACACACACACACACACACTGCTGACGGTGAACCAGTTGTCAGTGGAGCAACTGTTTGTGCCAAAGACTTTGCTCAAACCAAAACACAACCATACATCTATACGCCGTTCCCCTCAGGGGTCAATAAAGCACCTATCTTATGTATTCAGACTGATGTGCGACAGAGAAGGGGGACACAGACTCACACGCAGTTGTGATGCCAGTATGCCAGCCTGTCACACTACTCAGATTTAATTGCAGAATAAGTCTTACAGTGCATCGCTCCACCGCAGTGTTACGAAGCAAAAAAAAAAAACATGCAAAAAATGTGGATTACCAAATCAACAAAAACAACCCACGACAGTGCCATGCACCACGATTGTGTGCGGTTTTCAAGTCAACGATCTGCAACGATCGCAACACACATTGCGTATCGACACCGATTTTGTGCTCATTCACAGATTGTTCTGCAAATGTGCATTCTGGGGCATACAGAAGGGTGCAGGGCTGCAGCAGTGCAGTGTCGTGCAGCTCAGGGGCATGCATGGGTGCTATGACTTACTTCCTCCCCAATACCGACCTTTTCCGACTCTATTTACCTGCTTTATTTGGATTTTAAAGTGGGTCACCAAGAGTCACACACATGAAACAGCAAAAACATGTAGAAACTCAAGAGACGAGCGCACAACAAGGGGGCATCAGGGACACATGCCTGGCTCTTTCAAAAAATCGGCAGCCATGCAAAAATTCCCTGCAAAAGAGTTCAAACACTTTGAAATCAGCAGCTAAACACTACCTATAAAGCGCGTACCAGACGAGCTGTATGGATGCTGAAGCAGTACATGTAGTGAGTGACGTAGACGAAAGGCTGCCCAAAACAACATCCTATCAACACTCCACCACCATCAGTCAGACATGGAAGAAAACCACTCATTTATCCACCATGACCCAAAGAAGCAAAGGTGCTCAGTGGCAAACACCTACCCCTTACTAAAAGCATGCAAAGTGGCACACATGACCTGATGAGAAATGAATTGACGGATGGTGTTGATGCAGGCAAACTGAGCCATCACTATGGACGCACTCTTTAACAGCAGAGTGCATCGTATTGACGTGCATTTCTGAAGATGACAAAAATCTCAGGAGTGTGTAACACGAAAAACCCACTTGTGTCAACACGGCACTATTCAAGGAGGCCCGTTAGGACTGAATGATACTTTTAAAATATCAAATACAATATTAACTGATTGTAAAATTGCAGTTTGGATGAAAGGCTATATTTTCACGAGGACGTATTCCGACACGTATTTGACTACGAGGCGAGCCGTTAAAATAATGCACAACAATAAAAAGCGTACCGTCAGAATGCGCACGAAAGCCGCCGGTGGTAGTAGTAGTACTCGCAGCGCTTCGCAATGTCACGGGAGTAGTACTATGCCAAGGACTCGCAACAGCTAACGTTAAATTAGATAAGGCCTCGGAAGAGAGTATAAGAAAGCTTTAAAACGTGTTTAAACTGACGCGCAAAAACACTACGCAAAGGTTGTGCATGGCAATAAGGACGTGCATGCAGAAAAAGTTGCAAATTATCCACCTTTATGAGCCGTCCTGGTAGAGAGCTGATGGAAGAAGTCCGAGTGATAGCGTCGGTCACGGAGTAAAGTATTAATTTGTTTGTTTTTGCATTGGCGCCGTGACGTTCTTACTCGCTAGTACTGTAGGTAGAGCACTCCTTCCTCGAGCGTAATCCTGCCAGTGCGTAACGCAGTGCACGAGTGCCAGTCTGCTCTGTTCAAGTTGCTCAAACTCATGCCATTCAGTCCAAACAATTCTAAAAGGGAGAGCTTAATACATTACTCAAAAGCTTGGTTTGAACGCTGTCTTTAAAACATTTGACAAAGTTTAACTCCGCATCCCCACCCCCTTCCTTCTTCTTGCACTAGGTCCTTCCTTGATGTTTTAGCGAGCTGGGTTGTTCTCCATTTGTCTTTTGCACACAACACTCGTGGCTAAAAAGCGGGTTGTCACTCGTGTTAGCGGTGGATTCGTTTGAGTAATAACTACTTACCAAAACAGCAGAAATACTTAGGAGGTAACCGATGAAATTACGGTGCAAAATGCAAAAGGGCTCTGTCCTGTCGTCTGAAGTGGCGAGCAACGTCCGTCCATGTCTTCTGTCTGTCGGGAATTTTACTTTATATCGGTCCTCCGTAAAACACCTTTACCCCCTCCCAACAGCAACTCAGACAGGGATTAAAAACTATATGAATCCCTTTTCCACTACAGTCACAAAATGGTGAATGAACCACTAACAGCTGGCCCGCTTGGCCAATCAGAGCGCACTGACAGATACAGTAACCTATGGATGTGACAGCACAAAGTTAGAGGCGTTTCTCAGGGGTTTATTCCATTTGATTGGCAGGCGCTCTGGGCCAATAGAATTGAGGCTAGATACCAAGCCGGCGCTCACTCCAAAAGTTACAGTATCCAATGAGAGCGCTGGGAACCATAGGAACAGGGTGTGGGCGGGCACTAAGGAAGCGTTCAAGAAGCGCTGGCCAATAACGCTATACGAGTTTTCGCTCTCTAAATAAAGGTGCGTGTTTACCACAAACGAAAGCGCTACACTTAATCCTAAAATCACTGGTTTTTCACTTCATCTGGACTGCAAGAAATGTCTCTAAATAAAAAAAAACAATACGTTTCGATTTTAAAACTGATTGCTTTATTAAATGTAAGTTCTGAGGATGAATAGTAAAATCACTAAACTTAAATTATTTGAATCACTATGAAGCCCCCCTTGGACCTGACTAATTATTTCACTTTCACACTACTATGCTTGTGAATACGGGATAGACTGTTGTCGCTCTCGCTCTCGATTTTTTCCACTCTGCCTCGCTTTTCTCTCAGCAACAGCCCCTCACCTCGTGTGCGACAGCCAATCGTTGTACAGCATTCCGCTGTCTCTAACGTATGTGCCGTTGCGCCCCGCCCTTTCCATACAACCCTTGCAGGATTTTGGAGGTGACGTCATCGTGCCGCGGTGTGATTGGCCAGAGGGGCCGCGTCGACGAGCCAATGATCATACTCAGCGATGAAGTCATCAAGCATGTTGCCACCAGCTGGATGAAAGGGGCGTGGCCTGACGTACTCGTCTAACCCCATGCTTGATGCGTAGTAGGACAACATACTAGTGACTGATAAAAGCGATATAGGACTGTGTTTTTAAACACGGACGGGAAAAAAGTATTACACTTTTAAAATATCGTTCAAATACTTTTTTTTTCAAGTGTAGCCCATTCAAGCGTAGAAAATCTTAATCTGACGCATTGAAGCGCACATCTACATTCATCGAATGAATGTCCGTACTGCATTTCTTTTGAGAAGCAAAGGCATCGTTACATAATCGCTGTTGTAGACCGAATCAAGTTCTTTCAAGCGCCATCCTCAAATGGTAAAGCAATACAGGGCGACCTCTGTCGGTTTTATCTTGGTAAGCACAAAACTACAGACATACGTGCACGCGCCGCTGTGTGGTGGCTTAGGGTTATTCAAAACACTGAAAACAAGGTGAAGTTCTTTAGCGGACTTTTCTTTGACGATGGAAATAGAGAATTTTAAGTAATGCACTTATTGTAGTACTCAAGTGTCTTATTAGCACTTCTTCTCCCCAGAGCCCTGCCCTTTGACCTGACCCCCTCCATGATGTCGACCCCTGTCTTTTAGCTCTGCTATGCTGTGTCAATCAGCTGTCATACATCTATCCCTCTACCCTACACTCCCACTGTGCAACAGGGAACTGCATCCCCTCCTCTAGTTCTCCGAAATGCAGACGACGACTGAAGTGATAAAAGAAGCAAAAGGGAGACGACAGACAGAGAATGTGACAAAACAAAACATGACAGGGTTGAGGAGATGAACGAGAGGCAGAAATGCAATCACAGGTTTTATTTGAATCCCTCAGCCCACCTATTGAAAGTTTTTATTCAGTCTGTGCTCATAAAGAACATTGATTTAAATGAGTAGAAAGATACCTACTGAATAAGTTAAATCAGTAGTACATACAAAAAGTTACTAGTAAACGTGTGAATTAAGGTCATCAGACAATGTCAAGTTCAAAATTCACAGAAAATGGTCCAACTGAACCTGTTCTTGCCCTAAGTTTAAAGAGTTACAACTCTGTGTAAGCTCTCTCTCTCTCTCTGTTTGAAGCTTTCACCTTCAGAGACACTTAATAAGCAGATGCTATAAAGTGGAACACATGGGTTTTCTTTAGCATATGTGGCCACTCAAGCATAACAGTAGTTACAAAATCTTTACATTGCCTATTATCAGATATTATTCATATTCCTCTTATAATTAAATAATTTATTAAGCTGCATTACTTACTTTGATGTTTATAGTACATATATATTTTGCATGAGCAAAAAGATGTCTCCAGAAACAACCAATGCAGCTGATTTTAGATACATGATAAGGCTTGTACTTCTGCTTTTCAGACAGCAGAGGTCAGTCTTAAAGTGTTTATGTTATTTATCATATCAACAGGCTGGATACCCAACATGAATTTATAAAGAACCTCTCAGTAGCTAATGGTCTTTTCAAGTATATTGATTGGCATGGATTTATAAATGTATTATTTATTCATTTATTATTTACTAATGGACTTCTTTGTCATTTTGGTCATGCTTGCACTGCATCAGAGTGTAGATGTAAAGACGCATGGATCTCCCAAGTAACAAAAATACAAACTAAGCACAAGTAGGAGCTTCTACAAAACTCTGCAAAGGAGATTGTACTTGCAAGGCTAAAATGGACGAATTTGTGTTGTAAAAAAAAAAGTGGCAGAAACCAGATGGCTTTTAACCAGTTTAATTGACCCTGATTGCATTTTAATTACAATTCTGAAAAAGAACACAAAAAATGAATAAAAGGAGGAATTAAAATGTTACATCGTGGTATTAAAACCTGTTATTATGAATTATGGAACCACAGAAATACATTTTGAGAAAGAAAGTGAGAGAGATAGAGACTTTTACACAATAAACAATACACAATATATCTTTTAAAATCATACAATCCCCCGATGAAATTTTTTTTTACAAGAGCAAGAAATCAGTAACACTACAAAATAACAATTACATGACATGAGTTCAAATCAAAAGTCCGATCCTCCCCTGAATGCCCTTCCTCCATCCTATATCTCTCCACAATAACCAGCTATTTTAAAGTTAAAAGTTTTACGTTAATTTACAGAATTTTAAAATGTTACACTAAACACACTGTCGGGTTGTTCATGGGAAAGACAGGGCTGGGGGAAACATTCTTAAAAGGATCTCTTACAGTATTGTATACAATGTTATCATGACTACAACATGAGGAGAAAATGTCAACAAAATAATAATAACTAATAATAATTAGGATGAACAGCAACATTGACATCAGAGAGCAGATAAACACGAGCAGTTTGGATGAAAAACAAAACAAAACTTGAATAAGTGACATCCTGGGAAAACCAACGAGAGCAGCCTAAGAGAAAACAAATAACTTCCCTCCTAAAGAGAAACGATGAACTCACTTTGTGCCCAAACTAAAGTTTACAGATCGCACTGGTCAATACTGCTCACCCCATCTTACATTTTTTCGATTTCGAGGTATGCCGGGAGTAAAACAAGTGCACCCCAGTTAAAGACTTGACTCGTCGAATAAGAAAGCATGAGGAGTTCTCAAACATAATCAAATCTGATTAAAGTGGGAATAAGGCAGCTAGAAAAAGTTGGAGGAGTTCGATTTTGACTTATCTTAAGAGACACCTCAGCCATGATATAACTCCTTCCTGTCACTGGAAAACTATTATATCATGGTCTAGTATCTGACTGGTCACCCCGCTGATGTCTCAAGTCCTGTGCTCAACTTCCACAGGGCTTTAGTGCACACAGGTTTATGAGGTTCATGATGCAAGATATCAGAAGAATTACAGCCTTGGGTGTGGTGTGACATACATGCACAGAGACCTGCAGCCTCTGTCAAACACACACACACACACACACACACACACATCAGTTGTGGCAGTAGGAACAGGATGTTGAGGAGGTGCGTGCTGGTTAAAGAACCGAATGTGCCACATCATCTGTGGTGCAAAGCTCTCGTGCTCACGTTCTTAGAGTCATGCGTACAATTTAGTCTTTTGCCCCTCTACCCCACCTTTTATGAACGTCATAAGAAAAGCAACATTTACTTCCCTTATCCGAATAGCAACATTATCCGTCAACCTTCCCCTCAAAACAAAATCTGTTATAAAACCCCCTCAAATCGATACATCTGTTAATGCTATGCTTTCCGTTTATAGTATGTGTATATATAGTATAGTATATAGTATATTGAGTGTATACTGTTCTTTTTTAAGATTTTTCTATTTCCTTTTCAGACATGCTATTAAAACAAGGCATAAGAGGCAGTGTGTGTGTGTGTGTGTGTGTGTGTGTGTGTGTGAGAGAGTGCAACTTCTGGCAACAAGCCTTCTGCTGTCTTTCTATACTTAAGTTAGTATTAAATTTTGGTATTGTGTATTGAAACTGCTGTTGAAACCCCTCACAGGAGTCCGCAGCTGTTCTATACGGCTGAAACACATTTAATCAGGACAAAGAATCAGCACTTGGTTGAAAAGGGTACATCATCAAGTGCCAAATAGTTCAAAATTGAGTCTAGTATCACTGTACAAGCTTGTGTGTGTGTGTTTGTAGGATGCTGGTTTAGTTCACGCTAAAGGACTGCCTATACAAGGGAAGCTTGTTATAAGCTCCCTTATGTGCATTACCTTCAAATTGTCGTTTCAAAGACTAACCAACTAAGGAGCTAGCTGTTTAAGAGATTTAGGAGCATGGTCTCTGAACCGCATTTTACGCCCGGGTCATTTCATCCCTAACGAATGAAAGTGATTCAGGTATGGTCCCAGAGGGAAAAAAAGAGAGAGAGCGAGAGATTTAAGGTGAGCTGGTTTGGATAAAAAAAGGAAAGGAGGGAGATATCCTGAGAACTTACACACAGCTAGATTTCCAAAAGTCACACACAATCAAACTTGAATCAGACACACATCATACAGGGAATAAGAACGGGATCATGTCTTTGTGTGTGTGTGTGTGTGTGTGTTGAGGGATTTTGTCCCTGAGGGTTCGGACTTCTGACCAGGCTGGTTTTAGAACAGTGTCTGTTTGTGACTTTCTGTGCATCTGTATCCCACCACATCACATGGAGACGGATCACAGTCTGTCGCTGAGGAAAATAATGCTGGGCTGCTGGAGAAGAAGATCAAGTCCCTCGAACCAGACCGGTCTTTCTGAGGCCCGTCTCTAGTTTTCTACGAGGGGTTTTGAGGGACAGCTCACAGGCACTTTGCTAAATAAAATTCTCTTCTAAAAAATATAAAATATTCTCTAGTGCCAAAGGTCAAAGTTCATGACTCCTGAGGGTCACCGGGGCACGTGGGTGAACTCATTCCTCATAACGGTCACGATGAGATGTACTGGAACGTGTGCTGGCGGGGGAACGAGGGTAGCCTGGGGAACGGGATTCGATTAAGCAAAGGTCAGTTAGTCTAAGTGTGCAGTGTATGTGTCAGAATTACTGTTGTCAGTATCAGCAGTCATTGATCTAAGAAGAGTCCCGTGCGAGTGTGGGTCCATCAGCAGTTGTAGAGTTGTGTATCAGCAGTTGTCTACGTGTGTCGATGCGTATCAGCAGTCCTTGTTCTCCAGTGACAGCTGTGCCGTAGCTCGGTGGAGCTCGGCGCTAACTCTGTGATGAGCGAGAGGAGGCGGGCTCTCTGCTTCTCCGCTCCCGCTTCCGCTCTCCTCCGCCATCCCATTCCTCTCTCTCCCCCTCTCTTCTCCTCTCACTTTCTTGTCCTCTGCCTCTTCCATGTGCTGGTCCTGGTCCCAGCGCCGCTTGAACCGGAGCTTCAGTGGGATACATTGGGAGTTGGGTTGTGGCAGGCCACCGGAGGGCAGCTGTATGTCCACTGGCTCCACGGGTTCGCTCTTCACAACGGTGGAACCGCGCCGGCTATCACCTGAGGAAGAGGTGGAAGGGAGGAAGAAGGGTGGAGGGGCAGGGGCTTTGAACACCTCCTCTTCTAAGTCCTCATCTGGGTGTAGAGCGGCATCTGTGCCGTTGGGCTGTTGGTGCTTTTGGCTGTGGGGGTAATGATTATGGTGATGACGATGATGATGATGACGGTGTTTATGGTAGTGAGAGGGGAAAACGTCAAACTCTTCATCTCTTTCATCAGCTTCTTCATCACTGATGTCAGTCACCTCGACTTCCTCTTCAGATTCAATGTCAGATATGGGCTCGACCTATAGAGAGAGAGAGAGTGCATGTAGCGTCAAAAAAGAGTTGGGAGTTACAAATTAATTTCCATTATTTTTACAATTGTTTGTAATGACTGAAAGAGGACTTTTAAAATTGTTTTCGCTAAAATTATTTTTGATTAATCAAATAATTTATAATATAAAATTTTCCAGGTCTGAAAATTAAACTATTGCAATGATTCTGGGACTGTGGTAACTCTCACTTTAACCCCCAGTTTCACAGACAAGGCTTAAACTAGTCCCAGACTAAATTGCATGTTTGAGCTGTCTCAGGTGAAAATATCTTGCTCTGACATATCTTAAAACAGGTCCCTGTCATTGTTCTATGTTAAGATGCACTCCTGAAATATTTTCTTATGAGGGATTTTTGTAAAAGTTGCTTGAATATCTTAATTTAACCAAAGCTTAGTCCGGGCATAAGCTAAGCCCAGTTTGTGAAACCGGTCCTTTGTTTGTTAAAATGAAGCATCAAAGAAGTAAACGGTAACTATTTTTTAAAACTGGTCTGATTCCGATTTTTTTGTCTTTCCCTAAAAGGTTTGAATAGATCAAAATCTTTCAATATTTAGATATCTTCTGACTTGTTCAGGAAATATTAGTAGATGTATTGCTTCATTTTTAGAACTTATTAAACACGTTGAACATTTGAAGTCTTGTGAACAATCATCAGTATGTTTGCATACGCTTCAAAACACACCCCTTGACTGGTTTCACTCTAACCTCTCTGTCCGCTCTCCATTGAGTTTATACAACTCAAATCATTCTGTTCTCAGCCTTCCTCATTTACTACTGGTGTTCCCCAGGGTTCTGTCCTGGGGCCCCTTCTTTTCATCACTTATCTTCTCCCACTTGGTAACATCTTCAGTTAACAAAATATTAATTTTCACTGTTTTGCTGATGACTCTATCTCTCTAGCCAACCTAATCCCTCACTTCCACCCTCCTCCCTCACTAACTGCCTATATGAAATAAAGTCAGGGTTTACCCCCAATTTCCTTAAATTAAATATGGACAAAACGGAAATCCACTAAATCCTTACTATTTTACCCTCACAATTGACGGTTTCTCAGTTTCTCCCTCCCTTCAAATTAAGAGTTTGGGTGTCATCCTCGATAGCTCATTATCATTCCAATCTCACATTAACAATATTACACGTTCTGCCTACTTCCTTCTGCGCAATATTAATAGTCTTCGTCCCTCTCTCTCCACCCATTCTACTTCTATCCTTGTTCACAGCTTGGTTTCCTTTCGTATTGACTACTGCACTTCTCTTCTCTTTGGTCTTCCCCGGAAATCCCTCCATAAGCTACAACTTGTCCAGAACTCAGCAGCTCGCTCTGCCCCCAGTCTGTGGAATTCCCTTCCACCTGACATCCGTAACTTAGATTCTCTCCCTCTCTTTAAATCTAGACTCAAAACCTATTCACTAAAGCTTACTCTCTTTGAATTCACTGTTTTCTTTTGTACATGTTTGTTTTCTTTGTATTGTTTGGTTGCTTGTATTTCACATTTTTATTGTTGATTGTTTTTCCTGAGCAGTGTCCTTGAGTGTTATGAAAGGCATTTATAAAAAAAATTCATTATTATAATTTATTATTAAAAGTAATAAGTATTTCACTGTAAACTTTTTAACGCGGGAATGCACTTCATGACATCTGCTCACATTTTGGCTTGATTTGCAGTATGGAGAATCAATGCTAGCAGCCGAAAGTCAAAAGAGTTTATAGATTTTAGAAAACTGCGTAGTGTATGATAGGCACATACTCACACCAGACTGGTTCCTTCCAGTCAGAAGATATCAAATATGTCTGATATTTTACACCAGTTTTAGAACACATTTTTTTAATTTGTCACGTGTCTTCTAGTAGCTAGGCTAAAACAGTTTCTTTATGAGTTAGATATGACTTTTAGTGTATGATCTTCAGTCGTTTTGGTACATTTTGTATGTTTGTTCTATTTGACCACAAGTTGATTCCATTCTTAAAGAAGCATATATGTTCCATTCAATAGCTATTACGTTTTGCGAGAATAAATAAATGAACATTATTTATTTACAGAGGCATATTATGTCACACTTCAAACTTCTCCAGTTAGTTTCATCTGTGTGTGAAGACCCTGCAGGCAATGGTGGAAATCCGTGAATGAATGTACTGACGTAAAAAGTTAACTTCAGATCAGGGAGTAGGGAGCAGTCGATTAGAACACATCCCAATGTGCAAACTATCCAACCTATCTGTCCTAAATAGCATTGAAAATGACTAAAATCACATTTACGGTGGATAATGTGCACAAAGTGACATAGGCACAGTTCATGCATGGAGCTCTGGTTATCTGAATCAGGTGTGTTAAATAAGAGAGACATGAAAAATATATGCAGAGCAGAGCGAAAAAAATAAAAAAATAAATCACTGGTTTGATGTATGATGCCCAAATTTTTTTCTTTCCATTTACTAAGTCAACAAGTGTATTATTCTTAGTACTTTCTATACATTGCATGTTGCAGGTCTCTACACAAAATTACTACACACTGCCTTCGAAACTCTGGTCTGTCGTTTGTCATAAAAAAAATTGGACCATTTTTTGTTTGTTCAACAAACAAAAAACAAGGAACAAAAAACTCTTTCAATAGTGCATGTGATTGTACGGAACCTAATTCCTGATTACCTTAATCTTGGGCAACCCAGCGCTGTTTAGCGAGCCAGTTGAGGAGGAGTTGGACACCAGTCCTGATCCACTGGCCGAACTAAGGTCACTCCCAAACGACAACGAGGAACCCAGCCCGGATGTAGATGAGGAGGACAGCGAGCCCTGTCGACCCTGACTGTCGCGCTGTTTTCGGCCCAGCGGAGGAGGCTGGAGCTTGAACTTGAATGACGAATGGTGCTGCTCCTCCCCCAGGTGATGGTGAATAGGGTGAGCGTGAGGTGGTGGGAGGCTGGAGTGATGGCTGTTGAGCACCGAGGGCCTCTCAGCAGGGCCGCGATCACAGCCCTGGGGTCCGGGCATGCCCTTGTCTGGGCGCTGAGGCTGAGGAACGATGATGTTTGGGTAATAAAAGAAGGCACGAGGGCTCAGGTTGTTATTGTAGACGCTCTGGGTGTGAGCCTGCAGGTAGCGCTGCATGTCCTCTGGGTTGAAGGAGAAGATGGAGCCAGGCATGGGCGACAGGGAAGGGGAAGGCGTGTAGGCCAGGTGAGAGCCTGGGGTCATGGAGAGCGCCGGAGAGAGAGGTGGAGCCAACAGGCCTGGGCCTCCAGGACCGGGCAGAGGCGAGACGGTGAATGGTGAGAGAGGTTCAGGATGCACCCTGTGCCCGCCAATGTCTGACACTCGATGACCTCTGTGACCTCCTGGTCCACCGTACATCCTGAACATCGCCTCATGAGAAAGACGAGGGTGAATGGCTCCTCGGAAACCACCTCCACCACCTCCTCCTCCTCCTCTCTCAGCCACTCTTTCCGTCACTCTTTCCTCAGCCGTGCCTCCATTCCCGTCCTCGATCTCTGAGTTGACTGAAGTTCCATCGCTGCAGTCGGAGACGGAGCCGCGGGCAATGCGGCGGCCGCCAAACATCCCCGGACTGCGCAGCTCCTCGCTGCTGGGCGACCGCAGCACCTCAGACACCTGCATGTCCGATGGAGTGGATGGAGGGAAACGGAAATGAGGACCTGTAGGCACTGGTGGAGCACTTTGAGGAACGGCCGCTCCTGTGGAGAGACAAACACAGATGGAGGTCTTAGTGGTGCATTTTATGGCGTAAATAAATGTATGTGATTTGGGTGTCCTCCTTTTGTACCTGCAGACCCCATGTCAATGAAAGGGTAGTTGACCAAGACCAGCTTGTTGAAGTTAAACTTGTAGGTAAAGCGTTTTCCTTTAGTTTTATGTAGAATCCTCTTGTTGTAATAATACCTGCACAAAGACAAGCAGTACACATTAGTCGACGCTGAAATGTGGTATTAGGTTATTAGAAGTAAAAAAAAGAAACGTTAAGATGTAAAACAAATAAGAACAAAATCCAGATCCTGGATTTTCATATGTTCTTGCTTCACTTCAAAAGATACTTTCTGGATCATCTCAAATCATCCTGATGAACATAAACATCAGATTTGACACAAACCTGTGGAGTTCATGCAGCTTGAGTGGTGCCATCAAAAAATAAATACTAAGACACTGTCATTTAAATGTATATATATGTATGCACGCATACATACACACACACACACTTGACATTTGACATGTTTATATAGATATAAACTATGTTGTAAATATGTTTTTTAAAGGTGCCATAGAATGGAAAACTGAATGTACCTTGGCATGGTTGAATAATAACAGTTCAGTACATGGACAT
>JAUMHQ010000076.1:6270307-6280521 GCA_032361165.1 Enteromius paludinosus | reverse complement strand
TGCTGGATATTCACTAACCCCACCCACAATCCCTGCCGGACCTGGGACTCGAACCCACGACCTTTGGGTTACAGGTCAGACTCTCTATCCATTAGGCCACGACTGCCCTACTATGTTTATTTTTAAGTGTTTCTAAACATCACAGTGTAATTTTTTGGCACTTAAAAAAGTGATTCACCACTGCTGACACCAAGACGGCCTGTGGCATTCCCTTTTGATAAAAAATAAAATACAATTGGTGAAACGTAACCCATAATGCACTTGGCTCAATACAACTGACCGTTAGTGGAGATATAAAAATGCTAAAGTACTGTCATTTTCACAAAAGCCCTGAAGCTGCCAAAAATCCACCAGATGACTGGTTGTAGCTTACAATTACACCAGGATATCTGTGTGCAGGTAATGTGGAGAAACAATACACATTGTTCACTCATATGCTAGCGACACTGTACCGCTACAAATCTGGTTGAAAATCTGCAAAGCTCTGTTCTTTTGTGCTCGAACGCAAACCCAAAAATTAGCAGCCTGACACTGCTTTACATGCCTTCATAAAGGCCTCTAAGTTCATCTTCAGTGGTTTGTTATGTTAATGAACATCCTACTGAAGGCTCTTCGGATATGTGAGGTATGCTATTGTGAAAGACATGCAAATATCAAACCACATAATAGAGCATCGGTTAAACTATTCTTTCCACAACACTTCAATCATCAACTTGTTCTTGTGCGCTACACTTCGCGTGGTACTCAAAACTCACAGTAGCCTCGAATGCTTAACGTTCTCCTGATGCTTGAGGAGGAGGGGGAACGGGACAGAAGGGGAGGAAAGTGAAAGCGAGAGGACATCTGACCTCACAAGCCGGAAGCTTAATCAAATATTGTCAATCTATAGTACTCCTGATTTGAAGAAACGGGGAATTACACAGAAGAATTTAGGAAATTAGATAAGGAAATGAAACCAGGCTGACACTCTTCTAGAGTATCATATGTGGTTGAAGAGAGGGCATTGGCTGCGTGGCATGTGACCAGCGGGGGCAGGGGCGTGTGCTGGAATGCAGGGTTAGGGGTGCAGCTATGGAAGGTCACGAGGTCAGGGTCATACACACACTTGTTGCCCCCCTCCCCCCGATCATACACAGGGGCCTCTGTGCTTCTGTCAGTCCATAAATGACTCCAACACATGGACGCTCTCGCTCGTATTCTGCGCTGCCCCCGTAACCCACTGACATGACTAACACACACAAACCACTGTGCTCCCCTGTCGGTGGACACACCATTATTGTTCTCCAGGGGTAAAAACAAACAAAATACTATTCAACCCCAGAGGACCTCATTCATCCCTAGAAATACACCATCCGTACACTTCCAGCGAAACATTTATTCCCAACGCTCCAAAATCGAGGTACAAGCGCTCCCCAAGGCGAGCGGTGTCAGAAAAAATAACTTTTATCGTTGAAGCTCACACTTCAGTGTCAAGGAAAAATCCTGCCTATGTGTGTGACATTTACAGGCGTTCACAGAAAAAGCATGATGGCACAATCGTTTTGATGGGCCTGATGGGAAACTAGGCGGTGCGGAAAATACAAAACACGCTCGCTCTGTGGCTGGCTCGCACAAACACACACATGCTGCCGAACAGGATACATAAGCATGTAAACATAAGAGAGGTGCCTGTTGATGTTGAACTGGTTCCAGAGAGACCTGAACAAGTGAGGCGGCTGCATAACACTGACTAAAATGGAGCACACGGTCTCCTGTGTGACAATGTGAACGAGTGATAAAAGGCTGCTAATTATTTCAAATTAACAATCTATTACACTTACATGGAAACCAGCTTCCCGTGAGCATGACAACGGCACACACAAAAACATGTAGAATAAATAGCGTAAGCAACATGAAAACTGTGGGACTGGGGTCAAAAATGCATGCATTAAAATGTGATATAGTTGCTATTATTTACATTAATTTATACCACGATTTGAATTTGATTGGATCATTGAATTATTTGATTTATACACCACTGATTGACTCAAGATCAAAACAAGGGACTGTATTTATCATGGTGTCACTGAATAATTCACTCAATTGATTTGCTTAAGACCAAAAAAAAACAAATACTACTGTTAGACCAAAAAAAAAAAGAAACATATATTTGTATATATAACTTGTCTTTACTCTCTAACTTTATTCAAGTTACTCTGCATCATTTTTTTTGTTTAACTATTGCATAAAAGCAATATCTCACTAGAAACTGTGCTGAATATCTGCAAGCACATTAATTTATTTTAATTAATAGCTTATGTAATTGTTCCCACTGATAACGTACTGTATTTTAATGATTGCTTAAACTTATTAAAAAACAATTAGACAAGGTTGACAATAGGGATGCTCATTTTAACCTGGTTAACCGTTAACTGACCGATTTGAATTTTGACAGATTAATACAATCAGTTAAACGGTTTAAAGGGTAATTTTATTTATTTATTTCAGCATTTTACCTACTCATATAAAATCTCATTTTACTGGCCACATTCACACAGCAGCAGAACACAGTTGTTGAGTCCTAATACAGGGAGCGACAACCGCGTTCTGTAACGGAACTCACCTGGAAACGTTCAGAACTAACAACCGCATTCTCAGAACACACGCTGTGACACGTCATTCACTGCTGAAGAGGGACGCTCTGAAGCACAAGCGCGCATCTACCGGGTGTTTTTATAGCTTACAGTGATGGAGAAATGAGCTGCGTGTCATCTGAAAGTTTTATTATATCGCGTCAGTTTTCCACTGGAGCCGCTCTTGTCAGTTTTGTGTTCTGCACGCGATTCATATGCTCCGCTTTCCGCGCAAAGCTGCTGACAGTTAATGAAGGTTTGATGAAAGAACCCGCGCCTCGATTGGACTCCTGTCATGTCAGAAAGTGGTAAGACTTAGTTTTGTGGACGTTGCAATGGTAATTAATTGGGTCACTGTTGCTAACTTTTTTTCTTTCGTTTTCTTCGTCTTCTGTTGTTTGCTAGTTTTTGCGCGTGTACAATGAATCCGCAGAAAACAAATATTACTATTTTTAACGGGTCACAGGCGCATATCCTTTCTAATTGAATTCAATTCTCATTTAATAATCGGTTAACAGCGTCGGTTGTCGGTTACGAGAATGAACCTAAATGAGCATCCCTAGTTGACAATGAGATTGAAAAAAAGTGGCCTCATAAAGTTACAAATGCCTATGGGGGAAATTCTGAATATTGAATACCAAATTGTCAAAATCATCCTACATTGCTGCAGAAGTATCACCCCAGTGTTTACAAAATGCAAAAAAAAAAGAAAAATGTAAAATGGCAATGTAATATGATTTTGAAATTGGAGGAGAAAATGAAATGGGAGTTTTTCTACATACCCTAACTGTCATGAACCCAGAAATAGCAGAGTTCATGCAGAAGTAGACAAGACGAGCATGTAAGTTTAAAAAGTATATCAATTGTTTTTTTTTTTTTTAGAAAATAACCAATCGTTTCACTAGAGAAGACCCTTCTTCCTCGGCAGCGATCATGTAGAACCCCTCAATGCTGCATTTAAACTGCATTTTAGTAGTTCAAACACGGGGGCACCAAGGACATCCATTGTATGGAGAGAAATATTAAAAATATTTTGCTCAAAAAACAATTTCTTTACGACTGAAGAAAAAAAAGTCATGAACATCTCAGATGGCAAGGGGGTGAGTACATTATCTGTTCATTTTTCTTCTGGAAGTGAACTACTTCTTCACTAGCCATCTCTTGAGACAGCACGCAAAATTACAGGGTTAGCCATTCAGGATACTGCTGTACTAAACACACACTGAGGCCTGATGGGCAGACCATAGTTAAAACCACAGACACTTTCAGATGTTATAGAGGAAACGAGATCAGTCAGGGTCAGCCGAAGCCTATTTGTGCAGACACACAGCACCCGGAAAAGAAGGAAGCCTGAAGAGGTGTGCATCATTCTCTGAATTCATGCAAAGTGGCAGTCAGAGAGTGAGGAACTGATAAGAGCAGAGTCTCTTATCTAAGGCGATTCATGTGGCTACAGCTTTTTGATGAAGTCGATAGTGTCAGTTCTACAAGGACTGACAGACACACACATGACTTTTATCAGGATGCACACCATACCAGCGCTGTTGTCACCTCCTGTTCTCATAACAAACCACGGCTTTCAGAGAAAATGCTCTCTCACCGAAATGCGCTATGTATTTGTACCGCTGTGGGTGTTTGCAGGTAAGAACACAGACTAGAGAGATACTAAAATCTGATAAAGAGTGAAGCACTCGGAAACCACATCCTATACTGAGTACTGTATCTTCGTCTCACTCTCCTGCTCGCTCACTGGCTTGCATACTCAGCAGCTGAGCTCACCTCGTAACTATCGAGGTCAGAATGTGGCCTGCACAGCCGTAGAATCATAAAACCACAAGGTATTTGTAGTAGTTTTTGCCACCTGACTTAGAGCAACATTTCATCCGGTCTCTGCACCTCAGCGCTGATGTTCAGCAAAAGTCAACATACATTAAAATGCCATCGTCTGTGGACTGGAGATGAGATATGTGCGATACGAAATACTCATCTTCCAAGGGAAAACCAATGCTGCTAATGCAAGTGTGCATTTTTGAGCAGGTCAAGGGGTCAGCCACAAAACCTTCCACAAATGTACATTTTATACACCTCGTTATTTTTAAACGCAGTCCATTTAGGGAAATTTTTTGGGAAAATGCTGCCTGAACAAATCACAGCTGAAAGTAAAATGTGGTTTTTCGATTGTGTTCATATCAGTATCACAGCATAGCACAAATTATTAGGCAATGCGTTTATTTGAGATATTTTCACACACCAGCAAACAGGCTTTGGGATATAGTAGTAACATTCTTTATCAATAATATTAAAGAAAATAACTTTAGCTAACCTAGGCTTTCAAGTCACAATCAGAAAAGGCAAGAGAAGCTAGAAAGATTTTCGATATAATCATGGGAACATGTCACTGGTATCCTTAAAATAAAAAAAGGATAAACAAAGGGTAATTTTAACACACTACATACAACAATTTGGGCTAAAAAGCATTATTTGTGAGGAAAAATTAGGGGGGAAAGAGAAAGAGGCCATGTAGTGGTAGGAGTTCACGCAGAGCAGGGTGAACTTCAATAAAGCCAGTCAACAGCGCGAGACAAAACTACAACGCACCGCGCGCTCACACACTCGGTAATGACGTCGCGCGCTCGCAGCGTTGTTGAACACTATTGTTAAAAGTCCACAAAACTTCAACGAGCTGCGTGGGTGGCGGGGTACGACCGCTGGGGAAATCGTGACGCGAGAGAAACGATTGTGTTTGAGGGAGAGAAAGCGATTGAGTCGCAACATGGATTCCCAAACATGCCACAATAGGCCTCCTGAACACGGCTACTGAAACTTCCTGTAGTTTGGCGGGACAGTAGCGACTCCACAAGTGCACACTGGACAAGTAGATACATGTTAGGAAATGAACACTCGCGGCAAGTATGCTAATAGCGATCAAAGTGAATTCAAACTACTGGAAAGCGTTCATCACAAAAGTCCTTTCACCTAACTGGATATTAGCGCACCGCTCTGTGTTATTACGCTCCACTGCTCTTTACAAGCTTAAAAGCACTGTGTTTAAAACCCTAGAAACTGGAGCAAATGTAAAGTGGTTCGTTTGTAAACAAAGTAACATGATAATTAAATACTCCGGCGCAAAAAGAGGGGCTTCCATTTTGAGCGTGCCATGCTACTGCTACAGGCGCAGAGCGCGAGGGGGAGCGTTTTGGGAAGACAGGTAACTTATTTAATATTCTGCAGGGACTTCACTTTAACAGCGTCGATGTCGACATCTTTCCGAGAACGACAGATGCAACTTACACGCTGCTGTTTTGAAGTTGTAGCTATTCAACAGGTTCAGCGCCGACGGGACTGGACGAAACCCACATGAAGCGGGTCACTGGGTTTGAATGCAACTATTTAAAGTAAAACCGCTAACTATTGAATGGTTAACAGTGCGACTACTAGTCTGAGCTGGACTAGCACGTCTACACCGCGATGTTGGAGCTTATGATTGTTAGTATTGGGTATTAGTTTTAACATTTGAAAACTGCCATTCAAGTTCACGAGTTAAACACATATGAGGTTAACTATGTGATGCAAACCAAACCAAAACACGTCCTAGTAGAGAATCTGCTGACATGTCAGAGTAATAATTCGTGGGGAAATGTGTCAACTTTTCTAAAAGTAACGTTACAAGTCAGTTGTTTGACTGATTTGCTTTTGCACAGGCTCGACAAGCTCACGAGTCAAAGAAGTTGCGGCAGCACTTGATAATGAATGCCTGGGTAACTTACCCGCGTCCCCGGGGGTTTTCATGGTGAAGTTATCTGCCCCAAACACACAGCGAGCTGGGGTAAGTTCAGCAGTGGCGAGACTCGGCCTCTCCCGCTCCCCGTCTCCAAAAGGCCAAACTTTTGTCCAATGATCTGCGCTCTTGTTGCTCCCGCGGAACGGTTTCTGGCCTCTTTTCGCGATCCCTGCAAACCCCCGACCGACAGCGCCGAGTTTGGGAGAGGAGGCTCGCTACTTCCACTGGCGCGGCGGGACGGGGTGCAGCGGAGTTCCCAAACAGCGCTTTCCCGTCTGTCCCGGGAGCGATCGATTCAATCCCAACACCGCAGGGAAGCAGCGCTCCGCGTCTCTCTGTTACAAACTCGTGCTCTTGATCCCAGCTGATGATTTTCGCAACATTTTATCCTTGTGTTAGTTTGTCATCTGCTTTCCCGAGGCTCGCCATTCGCAGTATATCAGTCAGTTTCCCATTCTCTTTCACACCGACTTTTTTTTTTCCTTCCTCCACTCTCCCTAGTCTGAAACTACTCGCAGTCTCCTCCCCCATCTCTCTCTCTCTCTCTCTCTCTCTCTCTCTCTCTCTCTCTCTCTCTCTCTCTCTCTCGGGTGTCGTGTTTCGCTCGCGCCCACACGCTCGCGGGGGGAGGAGGAGGGGAATGGGGCATCGGCTGAGTCACGCCCCCTCACCACGAGCCGGGGCTGGCGTCACTGCAGCACGAGGCGTCGTTATGGAGACACTGTCCGTGATGACATCACATCCGCGTCCTACGAGAACTTCAGATTCAGCGTCATCGCGCCCGCTAACGTCAGCAACAAGTGTTTTTCAAACTAATTATCCCTCGTTCTCATTCATTTAATGATAATTATCTACCCCCATCGAGAGGTAGGCTAATAGCTAGTCCATCGAATTATGATTTCCGGAATTCACCCCGCAAGATCAGAGACCCTGGTCTAAGGGCACTTTTGGCCACTTAAATTTTTTTCTGTCAAAGCAGAATGTCAAATATTCTGTGGCTCGTTTATCATATATACATCATACAGTTGTATATAGGATTTATATATATTTGTTAGGGCAAAATATAAATATGACTAAAACATATTTTCCAAGTTTGTATTTTATCCTGCCAGTTTTGTAGATATCATGTATTTTACATCATGGCATTTTATATCATATGTCAAGATATTTTCATATAGTATACCACATTTGAATTTTTTTTTAAATTAAGCCTTTAACCTTAAATATGATGTTTAAAAATAACTTAACGCTTTACAATAAGGTTACATTTGTACTAAATTAGTACAACTACATTATTAAACATAAACAAGTAATGAAAAATACTTCAAACTCATTTGTTAACATTAGTTAATGTTGATTTCAACAATTAGTAATTTATTAATTGCTCCAGCTTAAAAACCCCCCCAAAACATTAGTTTTTAAATAACTAAACAGCACAAAAAAATAAAAACATGAATATATATATATATATTAGTGCAAATGCAGTCAACCCCCTTTTTTCATGTTTTTGTTTTGTTGCAACCTATGAAACTGCTTTAAATTACCCCCCCCCCCCCACCACCACCACCACCACCACATTAATCTACACTGCATACACCAGAATGGCAAAGCAAATATAGAGCTGTCATAAAAAATTTGGACTTGATGCGGCAAGCTTTGCACATCGGCATTTGGCAGTTTTCTGCCATTCATTCTTCTCCTTGCCTCTTCACATCTCGATCTCTGTCAGGTTGGATAGGTTGCACATGTTTAGGTTTCTCCAGAAATATTTGATTGGGTTTAAGCTCAGGCTGTGACTGTGCCACTCAAGGACATTCACAGAGTTGTCTATAAGCCTCTCTTGCTGTGTGTTTAGGGTCATTGTCCTGTTGGAAGGTGAACCTTCTGAGAATGTTTTTCCTTTAAGGCTATCTCTATATTTCTGCTGTATCGAGCGTTCCTTCTACTCTGAGTCCCTGCACCACAGCATGAGGCTGAAACCAACACACTTTACTTTTGGGATGGTACTCTGACAGGCAGAACTGGTTTCCTTTAAACGTGATGCTTAGAATTGAGGATCATTAGACCAGAGATCCTTAGAGTCCTAAGTGTGTTTTCATGAGTCTTAACTGAGGAGAGGATTGAGTCTGGCCACACCCTCATAAAGCCCAGATCGGTGGAGTGTTACATTGATGCATGTCTTGGTTCCACATATGATCGTGGAGCTCAACTAGAGGGACCAGGTTCTTGGTCACTCTAACTAAAGTCGTTCTCCATCAGTTGCTCAGTTTGGCCAGGAGGCCAGCTCCAGGAAGAGACCTGGTTGTTCCAAACGTCTTCCATCATAGATAAAGGAGGCTGCTTCTTTGAACCTTCAATGCAGCAGATTTTTTTCTGAACTCTTTCCCAGGTGTGTGGTTTGATGTCTCTGTCCCTGAGTTCTGCTGGCAGTTTTTTTTTTTACTTCAGGGCTTGGTCTTTGGTCTACCTTTCATTAAAGATGTGTGTCTTTCAGAATTATAGAATTCAATTGAATTTGCCAATCAATTAAGTGACTTTTATAAAAACATGGGCTACATAAATTCATGCGATTGCACTTTCATTGCACTTTCACTGCCCTTTATGCTAGTTATTAAAGGGGAGATGAAAAGTAAGATTCAGAAACCTATAACATGATCTTCCTTAAGTCTCATGATTACATGAAGATTGCCAGTAAAACAGAATCATGTGGCCTAATGACCTTAATCCCACTGAATTCGGTTGACTCGTGTATGAGAGAGAATGAGCAGTATGCAGTGTGAGAAAGCGTGTAAGTTTGTTTCCTGTATGATTTGAATTTGATCCATCTGCTCAAGCATATACATCCTGTTGTAAAGCGGAGCACCTGAACCATAAAAGGACCCCCTTCCCTCCCTCACTGGAGAACAGTTTTTGAGTAAATGTGGTGTCTCTCATGAGCAGTCTAGCATGTCTCCTGTTCTAGTTTTGTACATCCTACTGCTAGAAAACAGGGGACAACATTTTTAAAAGTGCACTAACAAATTTTATTTCTCCTTAAAAATCCCTAATAACATAATTCAACCATCATGCACTTTTTCATTAAAAACAATATAAATGTTGCCAGCTATTGCTTTTCATGATACTGCATTCATTCCACTAGGTGTCAGTATAAATCTAAGATGGCTGACATATCTTTGGAAACCTGTTTCCGCCACGAAAAAAAAAAAAAAAAGATAATTGCGACCTTTTTCCTCACAATAATAATAATCTCAATCACAATAATCTCAGACTTTCAGTTCTCAGAGGTGAGATTGTTAGAATCGCAAGTTATAAAATCAAAATTGCAAGACAGAAACTCGTAATTGAGGGGGAAAAAACCTCCGTATTGTGAGATACATACTTGCAATTCTGAGAAGAAAGGTCAAAACCGTGAGAAAAAAAAACTTGCAAGCACCAGAACTGAGACATAATTGTGAAATAAAGTGAAAAGGAAACTGTAATTTTGTTTCCTTGGTGGAAACAAAGAAACAGAATTGCGAGGGGAAAATGCAGACTGACAAGATATAATCTCAGAATTGTGATTTTTTTTTTTCTCATAATTCTGCTTATTTCTTGCAATTGCGAGTTTATACATTGGGTACGGAAAGTATTCAGACCCCCTTAAATTTTTCCCTCTTGGTTATATTGCATATTTGCTAAAATCATTGATTCATTTTTTTCCCTCGTTAATGTACACACAGAACCCCATACTGACAGAAAAACATTGAATTGTTGACATTTTTGCAGATTTATTAAAAAGGAAAAACTGAAATATCACATGGTCCTAAGTATTCAGACCCTTT
>JAUMHQ010000076.1:6216303-6248781 GCA_032361165.1 Enteromius paludinosus | reverse complement strand
AATTAAGGCAGTTCTGAAGGCGAAAGGGGGTCAAACACCGTATTAGTATGGTGTTCCTAATAATCCTTTAGATGAGTGTACATTATGTATGTGTATATACATATTACATGGTCACAAACATTTGTGCCAATATCAAGATCAGTTGACAAGAATTCACCTCATGCCCTAATCCACATTTTCTTTTTCTTGACAAGGACACATAATGTGTGTATGTGTTTGTGTGTTTTATTTTTTTATATTACACTTATATTTTATATTTGTGTGTGTAAGAACACCGACTCTGCTGACTGTATTCACCTCAAATGAGCAGCAAAGTCATTGATGTAGTTAGAAACGTCACCATTCTTTTTATGCCAAGAACTGTGAATGACAAAACCACACACACAAAAATAATTTGCACACACACATAAACACTGCAGTTACCTACATTTGCTGAGCCACAGGGAGTAAAAGGTGATGAATATTTGCTGAGGTGATGTGTGTGTGTGAGAGAGAGAAAACAGCTTACCCAGTGTTCAGACTTAGTGTACTGTGAGTCGGAGGGGCGGGGCTGGCATCACTGCGTGGAGGCGGGGTTACTGGAGATGGCGCAGAGCTTAAGGAGGGTCCGCTTGGGGTCAAAGGGCAAACTGATGACATAGTGGTCACTGACAGAGGGAAACAATAGGAGACATCCATCATACACATATTATAGAATTATATGTATCTCTGTTGAGCAGATGTCCACTTCAGTGCCCTACCTGCTGTACCGAGACTGCTCACTGTCTGCGACGGTCCCTGACTGGGCATCTGTAAGGAAGACGCGGATATGATGTCACAGGTCAAAAGGGAAACATGATGGACAGAAAGTAACGAAGGGTGAAAAGGAGAGAGGTCGGTTGAAATCTTGTGCTCTGTTTGTGAATTTAAGTTATTCAATTACAAAATTATAGATCAAAATACTAAGTTTGAAAATATAAACATGCAATATTCCGCCTAAAAAATTAGTAATAGAGGCTGAATCCTCCAATAGTGTTATGACAATGACAGTAAACTATAAAAATTGCACATTAAAATGTAAAGCAGTGCAGGGTGGGTGAAACCACATTCAGGTGTGAATGATGTATGCACGTTATGGGAATGATTATTATCTGCTCATGCAGGAGAAACTTGTGGTGTTGTGACAGGGTGGTTGGAGACGGGGCTATGGGTCAAGGGAGCAAGCCGGGTCGTACCATGTGCGGGCTGTAGCAGGGGGGTTTGTGCGAGGTGGGCTGGGGTTGGCTGGGCAAGGGAGGGGTGGCACTGGAGGGGTTAATGCGTTTCTCTTTCTGTCGGCGGTTGCAGAACCAGACACGGATCACCTCCTTCTCCATGTTGAGCTTTTCAGAGATGAGCAGGATCTCCTCTGAGGTAGGCTTCTGGTTCTGAAGGCAAAAAAAGGAACCAAGGTTTAGGATGTGGTTATTTTAGGAAGTGTTTTGTTATATACTACCAATTAAAGTTTTTGAGGTAAGAACTTAAGGGAAATTAATACTGCATTAAACTGAAAAAAGTGACGGTAAAAAAAGGAAATTCTGCTCTATCAAAGAATCCTGACAATTCATGCATCACAGTTTCTACAGAAGTAATGGCCAATAAAAGTTAAATAAAGTAAAATAAGATTTTAGAAAATATTAAAATGAAAATGTGTACTGCAAACAAATGCATCCTTGGTGAGAATAACAGTCCTCTTTTGGAAACAAATCAAATCTAACCCTAAACTGGTAATATATGTTGTGCAATGGATTTGTGATCCTGTGTTCTGACCGTGATGAAGCTGCGTTCCAGAGCGACGCGGATGTTAGTCTCAATGCTGGTGCGTTTCTTCCTGCGGCGGCCAGGCAGACCCTCAAACCCCAGCGAGGAAGAGGAAAGAGAACTGGGACTTGGCAAGGTGCTGTCCATCGACATTGTTTCTGAGTAAATCATTAAAAACATTTTGAATTTACTTTATCAACCACACAATGGTTTATATACTGTTATAGTACACTTTTTTACACTCATTGGTGTGACGATGTGACCTAAAAGCCACTTAAACTGTTTTAATGTATGTACATGACTTTTGAGACTGACTGGAAATTAAAGGGATAGTTCACCCAAAAATGGTCATTTATTCACCCTCATGAAGTTTCAAACCTGTATGACTTTCTCTCTTGTGAAGAGCATGAATGTTGGAAAATGTTAGCTTCCAGTATATGGGAAAAAAACTTCTGTTTGGTTTCCACCATTCTTCTAAATGTCTTTTGTGAAGAAACAGTCAGGTTTGGATCTAAATTTTTAGATTTGGCTGGACTGTCCCTTTAAGCACAAGTTTTGTTTGACAGCTGTAATGTGTGATGCAGCTGTGTGAGACGTTTTACCTGCGTCGGTCAGCCACTTCTCCAACAGAGGTTTGAGTTTGCACATATTCTTGAAGCTGAGATTGAGAGCCTCAAATCGAGAGATGGTGGTCTGACTGAAATCGTTCCCATAGAGCTTCCCCATAGCCAATCCCACATCACCCTGTAGAGGGAAACAGAGACCAAATATTATTATACTGGCATATACGAATCTTCTGAGTGTGCATGTGTGTGTTTGTGTACCTGTGTGAAGCCCAATTTGATCCTTCTCTGTTTGAATGTGCGGGCAAATTGCTCCAGTTCCTCCAGATCACTGGGCTCCTCAGGGTGAGTGTTCACGGGGGTCACTGTGTTCACGCTGCTCTCTGCAGCCTTCTCCCTCTGCCACAAACAAGACTCGAACTTGAGTGTCAGATGGAAATATAAGAGCACAGAAGTCTGTTCAAACGTTTTTTGTTTTTGAAAGAAAAATATATGCTCACTGTGGTTGCATTTACATGATTAAAATACAGCAAAACGGTAATATTGTGAAATATTATTACAGTTCAAAACTGTTCTATCTTAATACATTGATAAGAAAACTGCTGAGCTTTCAGAAGCCTTTACTCCAGTCATGAATGTCATATGATCATTCAGAAATGTTGAAAATAGTTCATATTAAGACTTATTATTACTTATGCTTAAGTAATGCTTTTTTTTAGCATTATTTAAAGACTATGAAGTCTTATAAAGGCTATAAAGATAGACTTCTTGAGGGTCTTGCTACAGCTGTCATATGCACACAAATTAAAAAGTTCATAAACATACTGTTTCCCTTTTTCAAAAAGGGAACTGAAAATATCATACATTAATCCGTTATTTATTTATTTACTTTACTTCTTCTGCCTTTTCTACAT
Organism: Enteromius paludinosus; assembly: GCA_032361165.1. Lineage (NCBI taxonomy): Eukaryota > Metazoa > Chordata > Actinopteri > Cypriniformes > Cyprinidae > Enteromius > Enteromius paludinosus. The sequence goes on along the minus strand of JAUMHQ010000076.1, from coordinate 6,245,525 downwards.
TTGAACAAAGACATATCCTTCAAGGTTTTTCTTGGATGCCGTTTACCACTGTTGGGGAACAGTAGACTCCCAAATCCTTTTTATTTTTATGTACCTGTGCTTGAAGACTAAGTCTGTGTGGAGCGGACAGCAGGCTTCCTTGGTTTTGCTGAGGTAGTGGAATTAGATTTGGCGTCGATAGCAGCCCTGAAACATATACAACCATACGATTACATCCAATGCAGTCATATTTTAACTGTCATAGAACAAGTCTCTATGTAAACAATACTGTGATGAGCAAACTAGCGAATTGAAGTTTGAAACTTCTTTAGGCTTGAGAATACTATAGTAAATGAGCTACCTTGCTGCCCTTGCTGTGTTTGTGGTAAAAGAAACTGTGCGGGTGAAGGCAGAGTGTGTCCTGGAACGAGGACTAACTGCTGCAGCTGCAACAACTGCTGAATGTCCTGAAAGAGAGAAAAGAAACAGATGCTGAAAGGATGTGGCGGTTTCACTATGATGAAGGACAGAAAGAGGACAAACACTGATTTTGGAACAGTATCGACACAACTCAGGTGTGCTGCCGAGCTGTACCTGCGCAGTGAGCTGGATTGGCTGAGAAAGAGGAAGCTGGTGGGGAGGAGGGGCGGAGGTTTGTTCCTGTGTGCCCTGCGATTGGCCCTGCGGCTGAGCTGCCTGCTGCTGGGCTTGCTGCTGATTGGCCGCGTGGGCCGCATGCGACTGCTGCACAGCTGCGGCGAGGAGCTGCGCCTGCTGTAAGAGCAGCTGTTGCTGTGCCGGCAAAAGCGCAGTCAACTAGAGAGAAAGAGCGGCAGAGGAGGAGCGTGGCCAAAATAAGAGTTAGAAAGGAAAGCACGTCTAAAGCAAGCAAGCTCACGTATACAGCACATGTGCATGTCGTACCCCTGCGAGCTGACCACCCGTTAGCATTAGCTGTGTGTGGTGAAGGGCCGTCTGAGCGGGTGGAGTTTGTACAGCAGCGGGAGGCATCTCGCTACAGTCCTCCACCTTAGTCTGAGACATAGTGACAGAGACATAGAAGCGCTGATGATCAGTTCATGCGTTGCTAACAGGGACACAGTGAGTGGGGGTATTGAAATAAGGGTGATTAAATACTAGCAGTGCATGAGCTAAAAACTGTAACTTTTAAACAGGCCTTGAAACTAATGAAAAGAATATGTGATATGCCAATCTGTATGTAAATCAGTCGACAATAATAAAAAAACCAATCTGTCGCATGTGTTCACACACGCTCACTCACCTTGGTGCTGCTGCTCAGAGTGGGAGAAAGAGAGAAAGGGCTGATTTTCATTGGCTGAACCTGTTGGAGGGAAACACATTGAAAATACGATTTACTTTTTTGATCGTGCTGTTTATATAAACACTGGTATCTGACACTTACCTGATTATTTGAATCTGAGCCATTTCTTTCTGAGTCTGATGAACATAACGAGAGAAGATTTCATTACTGTGAGTTCAGTACTGTCAAACGATTAATCACATCCAAAATAAAAGAGCATGTACTGTGTCTATTTATGTTTATATAATGTATATATTAAAGAACATGATGAAAAATGTATATATAATATAACATGTAATATAATAATATAGAAATGTATATATATTTTCAAAATATATACTGTATGTGTTCATACTTATATATGTGTAATAAATAAACACAGTACACATTTAATATAACTTTAATATTACAAAATATGCGCTTTTTATTTAATGAGAGATGAGAACATATCTGTTTATTTTGTAAATTTAAGTTTTAGTTAAGATATTTTTTTTAGATAAAATTGCATTCATATTTTACTATTTAAATTCGTTTTTATTATTACATTGACTTTTATTTTTTATTATTAATTATTTTTTTTCATAATTTTAGAATTTTAACAACACAATCATATGCTGCAAATGTTATCATGTCAAGTACACATCTTAGCGGAAAATTCTTTTTTTTTTTTACTGCAGACATATCAAATATTTTTTTATACCTGTGCTCTCCATCGGAGAGTCTGCCGCTGGATTCTCTACCTCTATTGGCTTTGACATTCTGATATCTGTGAAAAAGAGAGAGGCGTATCAGGTCAGTGATCAGCTTTTGCTACATGATGATGCATGCCTGTTAACACACAGCAGCCCTGTACCCTGATTTACAATATATCTGTTCCCAGACCACAGTTGAACAGCAAGATATATTATTAAACAGTTTTGATGACGATGATGATGAATTGAAGTGTAACAAACATAAATATGTTATATTTGGAATAAAAAGGGCACAAAAAAGCACACATTTTGATTAAAAAAAAATATAGAGGTCTAGACTGGTCCATTTTCACACAACTGGAGACGTGCTCATTCCAACAAACAACTAATATTGATGACGTCACCGCAGACGTGTCACTTCAAATTTAACTGTAACCAAGCCCATGGGACTGTCCCAGTCCCTCAGCGGTGAGAAACAGAGCATACAAAGTACATTTGAGTGTGAAATATCTTATATTTTTAAAGAATTTTCAGAATAGCATTTTTTGTAGAAATAAGATGTTGTGGATCCAGCTGAATAATGTAAATCATAGATATATTTTACATAAAAAGTCAGAACACCCAGCAGAACATGAGTGTGTTTCTGACCAAGTCAAGCCACTTCACTTTTCTGTCTGGCACTTTTTACAATAAAAAGTTATAAGCAGCATCAGCGTTATAAATTCTGTAGCCAAAAAAGCTCTCAAACAGACATTCATAAACACACACACACACACACACACACACACACAGAAACACACTCACTTCCCTTTTGTGAAAAATGCAAATAAAGCTAACGACTGACTAATAATATCACCCACCTGCATATACCACTATCTCGTCTGATCCTCTTAATCTATCTCCTCCCCAACACTCATGCCTCGTCCTTCATTTCTCACACTTTCACAAATATTTTCAATTTGTGCCATCTTCATGAAACACCGAAGCCTTACCAGACACTGATAATTAATATCTGACTCCTCCAGGGGGCAGCACAACGTGACAAAAAAAAAACCGTGACCGTAATAATCCCAGAGAAAGTTACACAGGAAACCAACTTCACTCGTAAAAGTTGAGTCACTCGTGAAAAAGCCACCAAAAAGCTGAAGAATTGCCGACTTCCTCAGGCGATCAAATTCAGGGTCCGGTGACACTGATTGGTGAAAGGAAGTAAAAGGGAAGGAAAGCCCCTCTCGAGGCCCGTCGGCTCTTGTATGTATGAGGGTTTCCACAGAATGGTCTGCTGGTAAAATGGTGCTATGATAGCTCAGGCTGAAAGTTTGAGAATATTTTCAGATTGTGTCACACACTAGTTCTGACTGTTTTGGGTACGGTGTCATAATTCGTCTGAATAAAATAAGCTGACTTGAGGTCTTCATAGAGGCATCATTGATTTGAAGCAAAAAGGTTTTTAAATGATGGATTAATCATGACACCTTACAGTCTGGGATAACTCACTGAATATACACAGATGCGCATTATCAAATCTAAAAACGCAAGGTTTTATATGAAGTGAAGATGCAGTTCATCATTCATACGAAGTTAAAATGAAAAAAGTGCCTGATGGTTTTGGTGTTAATGTCTCACTTCCCTCTCTGTTTCCCCTCAGGCTGGGCCAAACACAATGTGTTAAACTAAACCCTTACTGTCGGCCCAGCTATTAATACACATATTCACACACACACACACACACACACACACATACACCCGCGCCCAGGCTTGAATGTAGGTTCTGCTATATAATATACAGTCTTTATACAGTAGCTAACACACACAGTTCTGTTTCTTATATATTTCAAACTTCTCCATTTCATAACTTCTGTATTACAAAGATCTCCATTCTTTTTTTAAATCTGAAATAAATATGCTTACGCCGCCTGCACATACTGGAAACGGTTTCGGAGCGAAATTGTAATATTAAGCAACCAAAAAAAACCTAGTCCACATTTCTGAGAGGGAGAGACATCCTGCACACCTCCATCAACACTTCGTTTCTGTGTTTACCTCATAATCCCTAATTCTGCTTTGTTTTCGATTTGACAGTTCCATGTAACCTCTTTTATATGCAGGTTGCGATAAGCAAATGCATTTTTTCTGCTACTATTGGGTGTTTATCGAGCTACAGGATCCCTGCATGCGTCGCTCATTTTTAGTCACCAGTTACGTATTTTCACGGGGCCACATGTAAAGAGCTTTCTTAAATCAGGGCAATCTCAGATCACCGTTTCCATCACTGCATGAATTCACTTTTCACTTTGCTCTGCTCAGTTTGATTTTTTAAACATGTTCATTATCAAAAGGTGTCTGGGTTCCAGTAGACTTACACCTGACTAATGATTACTGACCTCTTTCCCATTTTATAATTGACATGACAGACAATCAGTTATGGTAATGCAAATTGTCTACCTGCTAGAAACTTTACAGTAAGTGAAGGAAACACTCCTCAAGGAAGCAATCTTACTCCTCCTTATAGCAAACACAAACTGTACTAACACAAATACTCCACAGTATACTAATATTCAGGCATGAGTTTCTGTATTGCGGTCCATCTGCTGAGCTGCAGACAGCTGCACTGTGGGTCAAAGTTGGAGCTGGAAGCTGAGGAAGGGGGAAACCCCATGAAGAACTTAACACTGGGTTTCCCAGAGGTTCCCTTATACACTTCCAGTCAATAAATATAAATCCATTTCCTCCTGAGTACTAAAAATTGCTTGGTTGTCTGATGAAACAGCAAAAAAAAAAAAAAAAAGATATACATAATGGTAGTGCAATAAACTGAAGATTTTGTGCACATAATACCACAAATTGATGTTGTTAACCACTTCAGTCAGATAAGCTGAGCATGAATTTAGGAAGAGAAAACATAGCTTTTGAGCGTCTAGTTTTAATACAGTGGCTTTGGAATGAATGCAGAGACATGGTAACTATTTTGAAGATTTCAGAACAATTACAAAACTATCAGTTCATGACTTAGTTTACAAAAAAAGGCAGATCATTGACGGGTTCTCACATTTGACTAAATTACACATTCTACAAATTGAGCTTGAAACTGGCTAGAAAAAATGCCCCTGAACTTCACAACCTCACTGTGGCAGTGAGAAAAACCACTGAGGTCAGCTGAGAATGCAAGAATCAAGCCACTACTCCAAAACAGTCTTGAATAATAATGGTAATGGCAATAAAAAAAAACGTGGTCAGCCAAAAAAGCATTACATTCTGAAAATGCATTAAAAAAAAAATAGTGGCCAAAGCTTGTGAAAATGTATGTGTGTTGTGCATTTTAAACCGACATCCTCCCAGCGAAGAAGGTGTTGGAAGCACCATGCTGTGGATTAGTTTTTCATCAGCAGAGACTGAGCATCTTATCAAAGCACGAGAAGAAATAGATGCTGCAAAGCGTAAAAATACAGCAGGGAAATATCTGCTGAACTGAACTTCGGTGATCTTAAACGTGGAGGACGTAAAAAGGTGAAAGTCTTTCACTGGCCCAGATTTCAACCCAGAAACTCGGCAACATCTAAAAAGATGAATCTATAAGATGTATCGCTTGTCATATTCTAAATGTAAATATAAATACCAAAACTGCATCGTACAAACATAGCCTGACTACATGAACCGCATGAATCTGGGCACATACACTAAACAAATCAAATATTAGTTTTTATGAAATACATTCTCATTAAATAAAAAAAAGTACTTCATACGTTTCAGTCACAGAAATCTGAGTTCTCTTGCAAAGCACCATCAAACAAATCGCTCTATTTCTTTAGAGATTAGCCACTCCGAAATTCATGACGCATATTTTGGAATTTCAACTTTCTGTAACTTTGCATATCTCTTTCTTTCAGTTTCTCTATGCTAACCTTCTTGGTCCATTGATCTCAAACATCCCTGCATTTTTTTAATGAATCCATCAATAAATTTGAAAAAAGAGACCAACCTGGCAACCACCCCAGATGCTCCAGACACATACCTGGCAACCACATATGAGAGTAGTCCATGGATGCAACAGGACCGGTCTTTGTCATGTTGATGAATATGTTTGCAGTCGTTCACTGAGGTCCTCTTCCTCTCATGAATATACTCTTTTTCTGTCTCACTCTCTCCGTGTCTCTTTGACTGTGTCAGTGTGTGGCCAAGAAGGAGGAACAAACTGATAACAAGTAGGGGGGTGAAGTCTCCACTCCTCCTTCTCTCCTCCCTCCGTCACCTCCTCTCTACGTTATACTCACCCACACCTCCGCCCCCTCCTGCCCACTTCCTGACCCCAAGAGAGCAAGAAAGCAGCAGGTCAGGGCAGACATGGCACCTTCACAAGAAAGCAACGTTGACTGCATTTCACACTCGTAAGTATGTCACAGGTCTTTTGATTGAGAGAATGTACGCACGTTTTGGAGGAGAAACCGCTGAGGAAGACGAGCGGGAGGAGGAAGTGAAGCGCTGTCGATCGGTGGGCTGAAGAGTGGGGTCAGGTGAAGAGACAGAGGATGAAAGAGGTTGAGAGTGGGAAGGCAGCAGAGAAGAGCGAGAGATGAAAGAATAAGCAGATGGTGTGATAGAGGTGAAAAGAGGGGGAGAGTTGTGCCGCTGGAAAGTGCTGGGGTTGCTGGAAAGAGTAGCTCACGAGTCCTCTCTCTCACACCCGTCTCGCACCGTATCTCTACTGTATATCAACACAAGCCTCCATCAGAAAATACAGAACGAGGACGCTTGCTCACACGACTTTTTTTCCAACCTCACACGTCCACAGTGGGGCATGAATCACCCCGTAGGAGCCCAAAACAAAGCAGAGAAAGCAAAGCAAGCCGTACGTGTTGTGATATAAAACTGTAATGTGTCTAAAGCAGGAAACAGGAATGAATTACACGCTGTACTGTTCACAGACTGAAAATAAGCACGTTCTGCAAACCGCTGCTGTGAAACGCCAAGCTGTTATTAGATTTCGTTTGGATTATTTTACACATAGTTATTAAATGCTACGAAACATTTTGATTTGGCGTTTAAGATCCATATTGGATGCTTTTCACTATTTGCGCCAGTTTCTACTGAAAATGTGTTTTTTGTGTAGTAAACTATTTTGAAGGGTTTACGCTTGTGCCTTTTATACAGCTCTTAGGCTGATGATACACTGGCCACTTTTTGAGCAGGGTTGCCGGGCAACTTTGGAAAATGTTGTCTTTAACGGGCAACCAGGTGAGACACATTCACCATTCTCAGTGGGAAAGTGTCCAGGCAACACTGCCTAAAAAAAGTTGCCCAGCAAAATTTGCTCAAAAAAATTGTCACAAATTGTCCATCAACCTTAAGAAACTTACATTTGAATATTGCTATATGTTGTAATATAGTTTTCCAGAAGTATTTGCATCTTTATAAATATTAAAGGATTCAAGAAAATTTGGTAACACTTTTTTTTTTTTTTTCATGGACTACTTTAATTTAGACATCAGAAACTTTGCAAGTGTAGGTCAACTTATTCTACTGACCCTAAACCATCTCTACTCTGGGATTTAGTAGACACGTAGTTCAAAATCAATGAGAATTAGTTTACATGGAGTTGCAAAGTTACTTATAGTTAGTAGAATGTCTAATGAGTTAGTTTCCTATGTATAGAAGATTTTAGCATACATATACACACAATATGATATTAAATATTAATAATAATAATAGTTTTAGAGTGTTTAGTGAAGATAATGTTGATGGAGTGATATAAAAACATTCCATATAGAATGTTAGATTTTTATTTTATATTTTATATATATATGTATATATATTAGTGCTGTCAAATGATTAATCGCGATTAATCGCATCCAAAATAAAAGTTTTTCTTTACAATATATGTGCGTTTATGCTGTGTTTATTTATTATGTTTATATTAAAACACACACGTACAGTATGTATTTTGAAAGTATTTACATGTAAATGGATTTCTACATTTATTTTCTTATATATTATATCTAAATATATTTAATATATAAACATAACATATTTTCATTAAATATATACATGCATGTGTTTGTATTTATACAGTTGACAGCACTAATATATATATATATATATTATAAATTTTTTTTAGCTGATGCCACAATCCCTAAAGATTCCTCCCTGTTAGTTTGCTGTCAGATTAAGTCTCAAAGTTGGTCAGAAAAGAGAGCTCAGAGATGTGATGAAAGCAAAAATGAGAAAACGTCAGCAGCAAGAACACGATTTACAAATATAGAAATGTTTACTACTGAATGTTGCCGTATTGAACAAAGCACGTTACTTCGGAAAATGTTCAACACAGCCCACCGCAATGATTCACAGTCAAGGTGAGGTCGAAGTTCAGGATATCTGGTTGATTTACAAGACTGCAGTACTGCATGTTTAACACGAGGAGGCGCCATCGCTCCACTTCGAATGAACGTTACCAATCCTCCGAGAGACGAGTCTCATCTCCTAGCGCGCCTTTTCAACTTTACTTGCTCATGTTACCATAAAATGATAGTAAAAAATACTTTTTTGTCTGTATTAATTTATGTAACAGACGCAAACAAACAAAAGACAGCTGCCTGTGCAGGAGCATATGAGGGCTTAACATAGTTACAGTTCTCTCTATTTTCTTCATGTATTGTTTTACACATCTTGGCTATAACATAATAATCAGACGTTTGTTATACTGCACAATTTGAGCATTTGTGGAGAGCAGAGCGTCAGGTTCACGGTCATCGCCAGTCTGTCTGTATGCGGTGTGGCTGCTGAGGTTAAAGTTCGTGACCCCAGAGGTCACACAGCACAGACACGTCTGCATATGTCACCGAGGTCTCAGGCCATTTGGCCGGTCCCTCATTTCCAGGGCTTCCTCGTGACAACGGCAAACAACATTTTTAGCTTCTATGAGGACCCGCGGTCTGAAGCATTCGTGGAACAAGCAGAAACATCACACATGCCTCTGTGATCTTTAAAATTGAGAGTGTTTCTTGATCCGTTCCTCTCTCTCCATGTTTATCTGATCAGCTGTCCGTTTAAGAGCGTGAGCTACAGGCCTCAAGAGAGCCATCAATCTTGCAGCCGTCACAGCTCGGAGGCGTATATGCGTGCGTATGGGTGTGAGTGATTAGATACTAACTATTTCTCACAGCGAACGCTCTCCACGCTGCAGATGCAATCGCGTTTGCTCCAAACACAACTGTGTCTTAGTCTTTAATGCTGATAAAGTTACTTTCCGTCCTTCGTTCCAGGCTGAGGCGTCCACCTCTTCACCTCCATAAACACAACTGTCCATTCTCTCCACTTCCCACTCGCTCCTTCAGCTGTTAAACTATCAGTAAGTCCCGTAATGTAATGATACAAATGCTCTTTTTAAATTGTTTCCAGACATTTCTTTCCCTCTTTCTTTCCCTGCTGGTCAGCAGACGCCGTGACATCACTGGACACTGCTCTGCACTGTGATTGGTCACTGGTCTACGTTGCCAGGCAACAGCAGTGAAAGGTCTCTTGTGTGTGTGTGTGTGTTTGCCTGTGCTTATGTGTATGTTTTTACCCCTGTGACAGACAGTGAAATGGTAAACTGAGAGCGGCTCTTGTGCAGATAAGTTTCCTATCTGAAATGGAGCATTTTTCCTGTAATGCGAGGGTCGTGTATCGTTTCTCTTGAGCGAATGTGTGCAATGTTTAATATTTGAGTGTGTATATAGGTGCGTGAACACAGCTGTGTGTGAGAAAGTGTGTGCGTCTGGGGAATAGGTGGTTATTGTTTTTGACACAGACCCTCATATTTCTGCATCGATCGATTCCTCTGACTCCCGACACGACAATAATCGCGCATACACACACACGCACACACACACACACACACTTGGGCCTCTTTCTATCAGTAGCATTATTACTGTGCAGAATGGTAGAGGGGGAAATAAGGGGAGCTGAGAGGAATTCATACGGCAGGACGGGAGAGAACGCGGATGCAGGAGAGAGTCAGGCCACTTGAAAAAGAAGTGCACAGTGGGAGAATTGATAGTAAAATCTCACAGGGAAAGAAAAGGACAGGGAGAGATGAAGAGAGATGAGAAAATAAATGAAAAACTTGGAAGATAAGACTAGAAAGTACAGAGAAATGTGTGTAAGCTGAAAAAGTGCCACCAATCCAATGCTCACGGACGCTGCAAATGACCGCCTGAACTGATTTATGTATTTAGTCTTTTTTTTGTGCAATATTGAATGAAACTGATTTAAACTTTCAATAAACATATGATGCTTCATTCAAAACTTAATCTATATAATTTTGTTAAATTAAAGTAAACAATACATTTTATATTTATTTATAGTAAATTTATTTAATAAGAATTTGCTAAATATATATTTTTTTATATTCATAATATTACTACTTATTGCTATACTCTAGATAAAAATATGTAAGTGATTAAATATTATATATATATATTTAAATAATTGGGTTGCACTTTATTTTAAGGTGTTCTTAGGAGTAATATTTATTAACTAGTATTAATGTACTTGCAATAGGGTTAAGTTTTGGATTAGGTTTTGGTTTAGAGTTACTTACAGGTAATTATGCATTATTTATTGTTATTATAATAGCAAGTACATGTAACAAGGACACCTTAAAATAAAGTGTTACCCATCACTGTATATAAAAAATTTTATTTATTGAAAAACCTTCAGGAAAATATTAATTATTTTAACTTTTGAACTTTACACATGACATATTTTGAATCTAATTGGCTAAAGTGACTACTTGGTGAAAAGTATTATTCCTCAGATTAATAAAAACACCCATTTCGGAACAAATAAATACAATTCGAGATATATATAAAATAATGTCAAAAGCCTGAAAATTACGCCTTTAATATTTTTAGCTATCTCGCCCAGCCCTGCTACAGAATAATAACAGAAGAGCATTACAAGAGAGGAGATGAAGGATTCATCCCATCTTTTTCCAATAAAAGAAGAAATGAGGGATTGAATTGGGGAGGATGGAGGGGTGAGGGTACAACAAAAGAGATGAGACACACATACACACGGAAACTGTTGTTTTTGAGAGATGAGGAAGAGATGTTATTAGGTTGACAGCAGCGTAATGACGGAGCGACTCTAGAGCTGTCAGAGAAAAAGCACAAGTGCACGGTGATGGAGGACAAACACGGACATGTTCACACCTACACTGTCACTTTCATGTGGAACCGTTTGGTTTGATATGAAGGACGGGTCGTGACGGTCAACTAGAGAGGCTGACTTGTTTACTTATTTTTTTTTATTTTTTTATTATTTGAAATTTTAGCTTTGCATATCAGGTTTCATTAGCCATTTTGTGCTGCTAATTGTTTTTAAACACAAGAAGACAGATAAGATGAACCTAAACCAAACCAGTCAAACCGCCAGCCTCACAGCCTCCTTATCTAAAATCGCACAGAAACTCTGTTTCTATCTTGTCCAAAAGTTACCACGTTGTAACTATGATTAAAAGTGGCTTATTTACAATTTCAGGAATAATTTGACCTTTAACCTGCCTTTCACCTTTCCCCATGTCGTTTTTTCCCTTCATTTTGCCTCCTGTCTGTCATTCTTACTCATCAATATTCCCACTCACCCTCCATCTTTATCACAACATCCATCTTTCTCTCTCCCATAATCCCCTTCTCCTTCGCTTTCCGCCCCCCTCCTTTTTGTATCACTTCATTCCCTGTCTTCGTTCTCTTCTCATCCCATTTCACTTCCTAAACTACATCTCTCACTCTTTCTCTCTCTCCCTTTGTCTGTTCATCCATTTCCAGCAGCTTTATTTTTTTTTTTTTACCTCTTTTATTGTTTAATTTCCTTTCCTTTTTTATGCCCCACTTGGCCATCTCTCTCTATCCGTCCTTGTCTCCGTGTTTGTGATAATAACTAAAATAAGAGTTTCTTCTGCCATTATTTATTTCTCTCCTCCCAACCGCAAGGAGATATCAAAACCTACTCAGAGCCGGCACAGGGGACCCGTGCTGCATTTGGGGAAAGGGGAGTAAAGGAGACGAGAGGGGGTAGGGGCTCTACTGCTGTTAGATGGGGGTAGGTGTTTTTTTTTTGGGGGGGGGTGGGATATGTAGGAAATCGGTCTGGCTAGCGGAACAGCTTTTCACCTATCTCTCTCGCTCTCTTTCTCTCTCTCCCCATACTGCTTTGTATTCTGTGGAGATGACAGGGGAAAGCTTTATTGCTCTGAGTCTGTATCGATCGGGGCCCTAGGCAGGGGGGAGCGCACAGACGCTCATTAGAGGCACTTTCTCAACGACCGCTCCCTAAGAGCAGAACCCCACCCTACCCCCCTCTTTCTCTTTCTTTGCCTCTGAAATTCAAATTCAAGGTTTCTATGCTTGAGGCTCGACTGAGAAAGAAGGAGAGAGTGAGAGGAAACATAATCTGATAAAGAAAGAGCCTACAGAGACACAAAGCAAAGAAAATATATCAATATTTCAATAGCCTACGAATATATATGAAGTGCTACATTGCTCTTACACTTTCATCCCACTATTATTCCGTATCATCTATATTTTTAATGGCACGTGAAAATGTATTGGTTGAAATCATTAGAGATGTGTAGGGCCCAGCATTGTATAGTTCTTCGCACCTACACATACACAGTAAAAACACAAAGGCTCACAATGGTGAATGAATACTCATCCTTTGAATTGTGTGTAACACCAAAGCGATTTCTTTTCCTCTGTGTCTGTGTGCTCAGATCCCACTGGAGTGTCACACTGAGGCCTGTATCACCTGTAATCTCCCTCTTCACAGAAATCCACATTTTTAAATCAGAGTTTGGCGAGGCAAGAATCTCACCTCGCCATTCACCCGTCCTTGCCCTCTCCCTCACACCTCGACCAAACAAAACCACACTGTCATCATGAAGAAAACGCTTTCTGGTCTCACCCCAGCTACCCAAAATCACACAGTATACTATAAATATTAATACTCTATTATCCAGCTAATAATAGCCTGACCGGCAGAGATCAAACTTTGACCTTGGTGCGTTTAAAGTTCTTTCTGCACATCTCCCCACCTGCAAACACTCCCTTATTGAGTGATTTAAAAGGTACATGTATACAATTCCAAAGTTTAATATTTGTATATTTGCATTAAAATTAGTGGGAGCCTTGGTGCACATGTGGGAAAATCTGATTCAAATCTAACTTGCAACATCTCTATATTTTCTATCCATAAATAGCGATATAATATTGATACATGTTCGTGTGCATCTGCTTGATCAGAGTGTCTACTCAAGTTAAAAATCTGATGATATCTGTTCTTTTAGTCATAGAGTATTAGTAAGTATGGTGTGACCTCCAGATTTGAATCTGATTGCATGATTTTAACCTAACAAACACTAAAACGTCTGTCTCTATAATAACCACAAGGGAATAGTTGAAGTGACTTCGACGCAGCACCATCGTACACCATGTTTACACATGTGAGTCAATCGCTCCCACGCCAATCGATGGAGGGAGAGAGAGACAGAGAGAACAGGTTACCTTTGGTCATTAAGACAGGGGGAATCCCAGACTTAGGGTGGTTAGGGGGTGCATTGATAGAGAGAGAGTAAGAGAGAGTGAGTATTTGGCAAAGAGAGGGAGCAGACAATTATCTGTATTGATTAAAGGGAAGCAGCACAGTGAAGAACAGAGCTCACTATGTGTCGATCAATAGAGAGAGAGAGAAAAAGACGAAAAGAAAGAGAGACAGAGAGAGGGAATTGTTTGGGGAAAGAGGGTCAATAGGGTGGGAACGAGATAGGGACCAAATCAAGAGTGAAAATGAGAACAAGAGTAAGGCAGGTAGTGCAATGACAGCCCTAGTGGAAAATAAATACACTAAAATCCATTTGACACACAACCGTTTCATTCTAAGTGTACTAAAAATACATTAACGCATAATAATAACGCTACTCTGCAGGTGTACATGTAGTGTGCTAAACAGTTATACTTAAAATCCGCTAAATTATAGCAAATAATTTTGTACTTAATGCACTTTTATTGTGCTGAAGTCCACCTGAAGATATATGGAAGTATATTGGATTGTGCTAAAGTGGAACTATTGCAACCTTAAATATCTGGCATTTAAAGACAATCCTCATCAATAGTGACATTAAAACACATATTAGGCTTAATATGAAGAAATGTGCACTGTGCTCCTAGTATAGTAGTACTCAAGTACTATATTGTACTATATGATAAAATATTTACTATATAATATTTAATAATCAGTTAGTCTTGAGTGATATGTCAGAGATTTGAACAGTGTACTTAATGCATGAAATATGAAAAAGAATGAAATGAAAAATATGAAATGAATGAAAATGATCTAAACTTTGTAATACTATATTTATTGGTTGAAAACATACATACTGACATTATAATTGTACATGTGTCTAGGATGTTTCCATTTGGCAAGTACAGATGCGGTATTGATTGGCATGCTCTTTTACCACAAGAACAAATATATCACAAAACTAATTCACTTTATAGTTACAAAATTAACTGAAAGGATTATTATTGGTGTTATTAAAGTGCAGGCTTTGCCACTAGTCTTTCCTCAGAAAACTAGTGGATGTGAACACATGCAGTCAGTTTAATTTTTACTTTTACTGAATGTTTGAGTTGAATACATGTTGGGTACTTTGTAACCGAGACCACCTCTCGCCCTCGGAAACGCGTGAAACACCACGACAATAGCTTCAAAGAGTCCTAACAACAAGAGATCAGTGTAGACACAAGCAGTGTAGACAGAGTGACTGCTTGCCCCTTCTCAAAATATTAATCCCCTTTCAGACAAACTTGACCCCCAACGCACACACACTCCCCTTTTCCGCTCCCATTAGGAGCCGAATGCATATCTACAGGCTGAGTTGGCCGTTACCTAGTAACCATGACCCTCATCAGCTAACACCAGTAACAACACAACATTCATTACATCCTCTGACTCATTTGTTGCTTAGTAATGCGACATTGTCCAAAAAGCATGTATTAGTGCACTTCAGCTGGAGTTTTAAAACCAAAGTTTTCAACGAGTGCATTTCAGGTGAGGCCTTATAGAATAAACTGAACATGAACGGATTTGGTAAAAGCATTCGAAAAATAGATGTTTCAAAATTAATAGCACAGAAATAATGCACAAAAGCAGTGCAATAATCAACTAAGCTAACGAAATATTATAATTTCATGTTTAAGCATTTGCTGTTTTTGTTATGCAATCTAAATAGTATATACGTGTATGTGTGTGTGTGTGCATATAGGGGTGTAACGACATCATTGGTTTGACATCATGGGTCAATTCTTATTTTAAAAAAATTCTATTTGTTGTTGAAATATATACATTTTCATAACTTTTCCAGAACAGATTTATTTAAACACCTAGTAAATAAGACATCACTAACAGGTAAAATAAAATATAATGAGCCTATAGTCTAATATTTGCAAAATGCTCTTCTCTAAAGCCTTCTAGCTGTTAATATGTTATACATTCCTCACTAGAAGGATTGTTATGTAAAGTGTAATTTATGCAAAGAAGATTAAGTCACATTCCTGTTGAATGCATGAAGTAAGATACTTTTCCTGTGAAACACATATTCCTAAAAAAATGGCATTGCTGTGTAATAAAAGTTCAGGACCGGATGGTCAGATGATGTCAGAAATGCGTTAATATTTAGTGTATTCAAAACACCTAACCTTTCCTAATACTTTAAACTATACTTTTTTTCCAAATAATTGCAAAAGTTACTTAGACGTCAAGGCAAATTGCATCATGGGGACAAACCTTACAGCCTAAGATGAGGCAAGGTTAAGCACACACACACACACACACACACACACACACACTGTATCGTCCACACTTACAAAAGGCCTGTTTAATATTAATCAGATACGAAAAGGACACAGAGTCTGTGCGCATTATAATGTACCAGAGTAAATACTTCTTTTCATGCATCTAGCACACACAAACACATACATCATAATGTTGCAGTCTGTGTACTGAGTTTTACTAGAGGCAATGCATACAACAGAGGGTGTATAAAGAGCCAAGTGGGTCTGGAATACTAAAGCTTTGTATGAGTTCTGCAGAAAGATTAAAACCAACAGAATTCAGGTGTGTAGTTATGCATGCATGACATCACAGGTCCCCTCCCCCAGCCCTTGGGAGTGGGTGCCTTGGAAACGGTCGCTAAGGGAACAGACGACTAAGAAAGAGAGAGGGAGGGAGAGAGAGAAAAAGAGAGAGAAGGTGAAAAAGAGTGGAAGGAATAAAAGAGAATAAGAAAGCATCCTGTGCAGAGGAAAAAAAGAAGGAGAGCACCGAAAGAGAGGAAGAGAAGAAGAGACATAGAAAAGGAGATGATATAGTATCCCATGAAGATTATTAGAAACGTCACATAAGTCATATTAAATATAGCTTATTAGATAATGTTTACTAGCAAGACATTATGAGATTGTATTACATTAAGCGGTGGCATAAGTCAAGGCCTGCAGAGCAGCCTGTGTGCCTGTTCACCTTTTCTACACATCCATCTTAGCACTTACTAATACAAAAGAATGAAGGAAATAAGCCGCGGGGCTTCAAAAGTCTTTTATATTAATCTCGGTAGCTGTAAAACTATAGGCTATCTAATGTGAACCTTGATTAATATCCCCGAAAAAATATTTCCTTAGCCAGCCTTAACAGAGGAAATTATTCAGCGCGATGTATTTCAATCATATGACTTTAATGTAAATTTATGCTGATGTAAAAGTTCACATTTCCATTTATATGCCATATATTCCTGCAGCCACATCCACACGGGTCTGAGACAAGCATCTCCTGTTACATCATTCATGAGCCTCCTTGAATATCAGGCTGCTTGAATACTGTATACATCTCCATGAAAACATACTCTCCACCAAAGGAGGAAAATGAAGTGGGTGGAGATTTGCGAGGCCAATAGATCCAGAAGACTCTAGTAGCCATCCCACCTCTAATCCAAAAAATAACGTACTGCCGTCCCTTCTACTTAAAGTATTACTGGGTTCAGTGCATGTTAAAGAGGGCAAGCACACCCTCAAGTCATTCCGAATCTGTATGACTTTCTTTCTTCTGTGGACCATAAATGATTCTTTTGAGTTCCACAGAAGTTATACGGATTTAATATGACACAGAGAACCCTTAAGAACCCCATAAAGAACCCTTAATGATTCTTTGTGATGTTCCACAAAAGGTTCTTTGTGGTGAAAGAATTCATATTGTAAAAAGATAAGTAAAGAGATGGTTATTTAGAATGAAGCTTTGACTGAATGGTTCTTTGTGGATCCAAAAATGGTTCTTCTATGCCAGTGTTCCTCAAATCTTACCCTGGAGGTCCAATGCACTGCAGAGCATGCTAATCAGTGTCTTAAGGATCATTAGAAAACACAGGATAGGTGAGTTTTATCAGGGTTGGAGCTAAACTCTGCAGTGCATCGGACCTCCAGGGTTTGTATTATATTATCATATTAATAAAGTCATAAAACTAGACAACAGAAAATATACGCAAGTGGTTTTCACACTAAAATCATGTTATCATCATTTTCAATTCCACTGAAAGTGCTGAGCCAGCCTGTAAGCCAGATATTTTTGCTTTTTTTAAAGCGAAATAATTATGTGATCAATACTACAGCACAAGTGCTGCTAATTAAACTGATCTTGTACTGAACCCCACATAAAACCCACACTGGTGGTTTAAATCAGTCTAGCTATCTACATGTATTCAAAACCAGAGGCTGAAGAAGAATCAACTTTTTTTTCCCAGGCTCTTTAAGAGAGGGTATGTGACTTCTTCCCTTAACTTTCAGGAGCGTTTCACATGGTATGAGCTGTTAAGGTTCGTTAAAACTTACAAAAGTGGCAGATGCTGCTATCAGCTGCAACACAGCTGGGTACAAAACATCCAACTAGTTCCAGGACCATCCAAATGTGAATTTACAGATGCTTATCCACGCGAGCATGAGCGAATGCGGTGGGCGCAAGAGATAGAGAAAGCAGGGATCCCAGACCGACATCTTCTCATTTATACTGATAGGGCTGTTGTATCTGACGCCACATTACTATTGCAGCATTGTGAGTAAAAGGTAGACTACCCCCACCTTCTACCCGCTAGGTTGAGTCTTTAACCTTGACCTCTCGTGCCTCTGCCTCGAGTAATGAAGTCAGCCCCCCCCAGCTCCCCATTCTCTCTCACCCCCCGTCTATCAGCCCCCAGCTCTGCTGTCCAGCACTCCTCTCATTCATAGTAAACACTATTGATTTTTCAGCACAGAGAGTAAAAAAAGCCATGAATTTTAATGCTACTATCTGTCCCTCGCTCGAGCTCCCTCTCTTCCTCTGTCATCCTTTTCTTCTCATGCGTTTTCCCTCCATCCCTTCATCCCATCTTCAAGATGTGAGGGAGGCCAAGAGTTGAACCAAGTGCGTGTTTGTTGGCTATAAACTTTGGGTACGTGAACGTGTGTGTGCGTACGGAGCACCAGCTAACGCTCTCGTCTCTTTCGCCCTCTGTGACTGAGACCGATTGATTTTGCTATAAGCAGTGTTGAGGCTATGACAGGCCAGCAGCGACAGACAGAGGAGCTCATCAACGTCCAATGAACTAGGGGAAAAAAATCTCCTTAAAAATCCCTCCATCATGCCACACCAGGACTGGAGGAGAGAGAGCAAGAGATACGGAGAGAAGGACAGGGGCTAGAAGATAAGCCTTTATAAAGAAATCCCATTAAACATCCCGCACTGTAACATCACAACAAACAGGTCATTTGTGAGGCATACGACGTAAAAATCATGTTATTGCCTGGAATTAATGTGCAAGTATTAACGTGGGATACAGGCAGAGGAGGCTATTCATTAATAAAATAAATAGAAATAAGTCAAAAATAAAAGAAGTACTCCACAGTACCTTGCATCTTCCACTAAGGAAAAAGAAATGATCCACTACAACGTACAAAAAAATCATCACCGCTGCAAGACGAACAATGAAACTATATTACAGTAGTATAAAGGGTTAGTTCACACAAAATTGGAAATTCTGATATTTCTTGCTTTTTTCTGAGGAACACAAAAGAAGATATGTATCCAAACTGGGCAACACCTTATTTAGAGTACTTGTTTTACCTGTTAAATTAACAATAAATGATACATAATTCAAGGGCCCTAAAACGACTAACATTGTAAAAAGTGTAACCCTTTTTGGTTACCATTGACTTCCATTGTATACAGTGCTCAAAATATCTTCTATGTTCCTCGGAAGAAAGAAAGCGAAACAATTTTGGAACAACATGAGGGTGAGCAAGAGTCAACTCAAGTTTAAATTTGCATTTTTACTTCAATTAATAACTAAAAAGCAAGACTGCGTTTGTATATTAAAGGAGAAAAGTCGCGGTGACATGAAAGTAGCAGCGGTCTGATATGCAGCATTGCCACAGGCGATGGCCAACATTACACAATATCAGAGCACTGAACACCATGAGCAACATCAGTATTGAATATTTCAGAGAGTCGTAAAATAATCCCTCATAAAAGCTGCAGTTCAATGTATTTTTACGACCATAATCACTTCTGCTATGTTGCCTAAGCTCCCTCATTGTACGTCACCTCGGATACGTTCCACAGAAAACGCAGTCATTGAGCCGTGATCCCTCCAGCATTCCTGGTTTAATGCCCATCTGCATCATCAAATGCCGGACACCGACCGAGCTTATATGGGCTGATGGTAATAAACTCCCAGTACAAATTGCTTTCGGGGAACGCAATTATCCCATCAAAGCATGTATGAGTAAGGCTGCCAAATTAAAGGCAAAATGTGTCAGTATTCTGTTGCTCTGTTTTAATGCTATTGCGAGTGCATGGAAACAATCTGCTGGGCTCTCATGGAAGTGATGAGAACATGCTGCATAATGGATATAAACTTCGAGTAATCTGATGCAATAGGCATTTTATGTACTCAGGTGCAGAGTACAAATTGGCAAGCCACGTATTGATCGATAAACCCGGATTGAAGGAAACCCTGTTAACAGCAGCCTGTCTGGGGAGTCGGGCTCCATCCCTCCCCTCTCTCCATCTTAATTTGATTGATGATCATACTTGTCACTCAAGGCAGCATGTGGCCAATTACAAGATTTGTACGGGTAGGTGGCTGGTGGTTTCGGCTTGTGTTGTCAGTTAAAAATATTGTGCGGTTGTAAGTGCCCTGTTTGGGGTAAAACTGCATTTATCTTACCTCATTTTACTGCAGTTAATATCGTTTTACAAGCATTAAAGGGACAGTTCGCTCGAATTAAACATCATCATGTTGTTTCTGAACTCTTTGACTTCTGTGGAACATTAAAAAAAGAACATATGTTTTAGTAGGGGTTTTATTTTCATGTGCATGTAGGTTACCAACATTCTGTGAAACGTCATCTTCATCTTCCACAGAATAAGGAAAATCATACAAGTTTAGGAAAGATGTAAGATATAAAGATATAATTTACTCAAAAGCATCCAGCCAGGAATCCTGCATGCATCCTTGCAATAGTAAATGGTGTCTATGCCTTCATCTAATTTAGATGAGAAACATCAGCATCATACAATATGAATTATTAATAACTAATAAACTAATTGGCATTATTAATCAAAACATGTCTCTAGAACACCTTTCGACCATGAAAAGCAAGGGGAAAAAGCCCTGAAAGACATTCACTAAACCCTACATGTGAACGGGAGACCTTGAACGCTATAAATCTTAAATGAAATGGAGGAAGAGAACAGATTTAGGTCTTGAGCTTGTTCGTGAGGAGTGAAGGACATAATCAAAGAGCAAGCTTTTATTGCACATTCTCTATTATCAACACACACAGCAGCTGCTGAGAGGACAATATTCACTAGTTTGTGTCCATTTTTCATCGTATTGAGTCAAAGAAGCAGCCAGATTTTTAAAAAGTGGCACGATTCTGTGTCAATCTGTCTGTTTACCCCACACGCTAATCTAAATTTCTCTCATCACCTTCATTTGTCTGTAACGTCACTATGCCCCAGTCACGTCAAATATCAACACATTCAATCATGTCTGTTTACGCTCATCTTTCATTCTAGCCCCGATCCCTCCATCCATACACTTCTGTGTGTCTGAGGTGAATATAACAGTCTCTCTCTCTTTCTCTCTCCCCAACAAATGTGCACATACACGCACACAAATACACATGTGCAGCCAGATAATCACACTAAATTAACACAGCAGTGCTGAATCTGTGTGAGTGCTGCTGTACTGGTAGGGGGTGTATTGACCAGGTGCCGTCTCTCACAGATGTGTTGATTAAGGGCCTGTCTGAACACTTCACCTACTTTTGCGCCATCATGTAGCCCCCAACACCTCCAGAGTGTGTTTTTGTATGGAAAAAAAGCATTAAAGAGGAGGTAGAAAGAGAGAATAATAAAGAAATACCTTTGCTTGCATGGCAGCAAATTAATAATGTTAAAGTATGAAGTGAGGACGGTTCAGTCTGAACGAAATGCTGCACCACAGCGGCTTTGCTGCTGCATGCGTTTTGTTTTCAGCCGACCGCACACAAGAATCAACACAATCACTGTTTCCCAACACCGCTCCTAGAGGCACACCAACACATTTTTGAGCTCTTTTTTTAATCAAACACACCTGATTTGACACGTCAGATCATTAATAGAGACTCAAAATGATAAAGGAGACGTATATTTGCTGATGTGCCTCCAGGAAACACTGGTGTGAGGGGCTGTTCACCCAAAAAGCATTTCTGCAGGCCACTTTTCCATTGTTTTTCTATGTAAACATTAAGTTAGATTCCCATGTTTGAGCATTGCACAGATGTTTCACATCCCACGCATGACACGACATTCACAATACATGGCGCTCAAGTAAAAGTTGTTTTTTTTTCCATTGCATCTCACATTTTTAATGCATAAACAGTGCAAATTTCCTTTAAATGTGCTTCTAAGCAAATCACAAAGAAGACTTTAAATCCACTCCTTAAAATTACAACACAGTTACATTTTTAGTATTTCATTATGTCAATGAATGTGTTTACATGTACAACAATGTATTTTAAAGCTGAATTCCACACAGTTGGTGGCATAAAACGGCATTTACATCGACAGATCTAAATTTCTTAAGGTTTACATTATAGTGCATTAAAAAATTGGAGAATAGTTCTGTTTTTTAATATTTACCTGCAAGCACTTTTAAGTATCTTTAAACTTTGTGACAGAGAGTTCAGTCTAAAATCTTCATGATCAGTTTGCAGAGCAGACTCGAGATGTGTAATGCTTGTGTAAAGACACAATGTGTGTGTGTGCTTGTAACGGTCACTGGAAGGAAAGAACTCTGGGGAATGTCTTACAGAGTGAAAAGCCGCGTCTTGCAGTAGTTCTAATGAGGGGAAGGGTGCCGTTAGTGTTAATACACTACAGAAGGTCAACCCACACAGATGCAAACACATTTCTGCTCTGCTGAAACTAACATTACAACTAAAAGACCTGTGGGAGTACTGTCACTAAACGAACAGCATGACGACATGGCATATCAATCAGAGCAAGAGAGGGTGTGTGTGTGAGAGAGAGAGAAATGCAGTAGAACATTCTGTATTGACATCTTCCTTATATCTATTGATTCTCCATTATGTTACTAACAAACGCAAGCTGACATTTTGTCATTGCCAATCATCTTAACACCAGGACTTGCCCTGATCTATAAAAACACTTTCTCTCACATTCACTCACGCAAAGCTACTAAAAATAAAAATATAAACAGCTAAAAAAAATATATGGATTCATTCCTTTCTGACACTGTCAGCTGTCATTATGACAATGAAACAATTATTTTTCAGTACTTTTAAAGTCATTTTATCCTAATCGATCAAAGAGTAGTTCTTCTAGCTCTCTGTTGAAATCAGTAAGAACAGATAGGACACATTTGCCTCGGTTCATAAGTCATGCAAAGCGGAATGTTGCTTAATGTTCACTCTTTTTCTCTCTCGGTCAATATTCTCTTATCCTCCAGGACCTGCCTGTTACTGTAACGCACATAAAACTTTAATGGAGCCGTTAATGGCAATAATTCCCAAGACCACTTACAAGAATAGGTCTTGATTATCTCTATCTCTGCCTCTGTCCATGTCTATATCCGCTTTCTAATGGGAATAGGGTGTAATAGCTGCATATATTAGTAACTGGATCATAGTTAATAGGTTCTGCTCTCTCTAACGGTGATTAAGAGGCTTTGATGAGATATGCATATTTCTGCTGGACGTAATGGTATTTGACAGCAAGAAATGAAGGACTGCTGCTTTCAGATTTTGCTGAGGTTTAAATGACTGTGAAGAAGAAGTGTTTGTCTAAAGCGAAGTCAAAACGATTTCAGTTTTTTGTGAAATTATTACAGCTTTCAGCATGCCATTCACCCACCTCTGTGTAATATGTGGCAAGTATGTAGATCTAAACAGTAAAGTTTACAGCCTTTCTTATCGTCCGTACCTAATGAGCTAGACGATTGCGTTCATACAAGCTGTGCCTAGAGCTCAAGATCACCTCTCCCGTTCAAACTCGGTTTTCCATACCCCTTCCCATTTTTCACTGTCATCTGCACCTACTTTCCTGTAGTGGTCCACAGCTTTTTCTTTTTTCTGCCTTCTTTTTTTTTTTATCTTCTTTTGACACTCGCTATTTTTCAGGGAAAGGGGCATGAAACTCCTCCTCCTCTCCCTTGGCCCTGTTAATCTCTGAGGGGAAGAGGCTCATTATCCTTCCCCTTTACCATCCTGCATCATTCTTCTTTCCCAAAGCCCAAGAAAACCTGTAAGACTCTCAGAATCATGCAAATTCTGAAGCGGTAAAATCACACACCTAAACAACAATGCAATGCCACTATAAGTAAAATGAGGTTGCAACAAAAGTCTGAATAAACACAACAGCCTCCACCGCCACTTTCTGAAAGCATTACAATAAACAAAAATCATGTCTGATGATCTTTTAAGCACCATCTTGGATTTTATTCCATAATATAGACGAAAGGTACAGCATGCAGACAACTAACTTGACCAAAAGTGATTCTTTTAGACTGATTTTCAGCTAATAAAGTATAAACTATATCTTATTCCAAATATTTGATGCAATCCCTTATTAGAAGAGCGTGAATAGTAGCTAACTATAAAACAATTATCAAAATGCTGCTTAATTAAAGCATAACATTTTACACCGAATATTATATTTTCCAACAGATTTAAATAAAATAATACCAAATAAACACTGCATAGATTATACAATGAACAAGTTTCTGTATTTATTTACTTAACTCTTGCTTTGTATTCTCAGACGTCACATAGCCCGGTAAACATAAGAGCAGCTTGCTTATGCAGTTATGCCTCCTCAATTCAGACTACACCCATCTCCTCCTACTCCACCCCGCCCTCCTTCTCCTTCTCCATCCCCGCTTCCTTGTGTTTTTATCTTTATGTAGCCACCGAACAACCGGCAAGTATCAGCAATGAAAACAATAACAAAAACAGTCGTCGTTTGCCTTTCGCCGTCTCTTACAGCAAAAGACGAGGTGCAAATCACACTATATAACACATATATGTAGTCTGTGTGATCATCTATTCAAAGCGCTTATAGCCGACCACACGTGCAACTATCTACCTGACCCTCACACTATAGCTACATCTGTATTCGTGAGCCAAACATAAGATGTTTAAATAGCACAAATGCTCATTTCTCTGTTCTCTGTAGCTGCTCTGATTCTCTCCTCTCTCCCCTCGATCCGCCGGCCCCGGAATCGATCCTGCGGAGATCGATAAGTTGGCATGAATATTCCCAGCTCACCGCGAGTTTAGTTCGGGGGAGACGGAGGCAGAGGCAGAGGCGAGAGGAGGAGACGGACGGATGCGGAGCCCAGAAGAAACTAAGCCCAACGAGACGGGAATATATTTAGGAAACAGCTTGACAAAACAAACCCGACCTGAGCTGCATTTTGAGGCGCGATAGCGCAGTGCTAGTTTGGCTGTAGACAAACTTGACTCGCGTCGGGTGGACTAAGCTGAAAGGTTGGAAAGGGCGGAAAGCCCGCGCGACACAAACCAAAAACAGCAAAATGAGGATGTTTCATTCACACGATGGATACGAGGATTAGGCCACTGAGCGCGGTCACTGGATTCGGTGTTAGAGGAAAGAAAGGGTGGTTGCTCTGGAAGAAAGCCTTACCGGAGTGAGAGCGCAGAGCCAGCGGGGACTTGAGGCGCCAGGCGTGGAGATCAGAGGCAGTTCTCGGCAAGACAAACGGCACCGGCAAAGGAACAAACATGATCCGTCTTCTTGTCTGGTTCTTATCAGTTGTTCTTTTTGCTGTTGATTTTTCTTTGCAATTTAGCAGTTGTGGCAAGATGATTTATCTCACTTTGGTTCCAGGCGTTGTTGTTGTTTTTTTTGTTTTGATACAATATCTTGTTATTCATAAAATTGCGTTTATGCGTAGGTTTTCCTGTTGCATTTTCTGTAAATGAAATCGCTTTTCTTTTTGCGCTTGTAGTTTACTTTTTATCTACATGCATAGATACGCAGACGCGCGCAGCCCGGCTCTATTTTCCCAGCGCGCGCACACAGGCGGATAGACGGATTAAAACAAGACAAGCGTGGGTTATTTTACTATTACTTTCACGCTTGTCTGTTCGTTTTGGTATTCAGCTACAGTATTTGGTATAACTGTTCGATCTGCTTGCCGAACGTATATGTTTCAGTCACTCAAAGGCATGTATTGACTATGCTTGCGAACATCTATAAATGCATATCTCCCGGTGTAAACTGAGTGTTTCTGTCCTCTTCGACACTGACCACTGTCTGTTCAGCTGGCCTGGTCGCTTTAACTTTGGTTGTCTGCTTGTGAAATAAGCTTACGGTTCTGCATTTGTTCTAATAAAGAAAAAAAAGCACACCCTGACTGTTATAACGTATAAAAGACAGCGGATATTGTTATTACTTGGATATGTGGTGCATTTTTGGTGAATTTATTTGGTCTAGCTCTTCTCCCTTTCTTGTTCTAGCAGCTACAGGCTACACATTCATTTGCACAAAGTCACTAAACGTGCTAAAAACCGTCTGCTCATTTTTGCTCGTTGAAATTAAACATCTATAGAAAAATAAGGCAACTCAACGTGTCCGCCGGATTCGCCCCTCCTCCCACGCACCTTGTCACACGCCAGTAATTAAAACGCAATCAATCGATACATGACTAAATAAGGCAAACAAACAAATAAAGCACGAAAACATCAGGGGGAAAAGAGCTCGTTACGTCGCTGGTTTTTAAGATCACTTGCCTATATTTCCGTCCATCCGCCTGCGTGTTTTGGTCTGTCTGCCTGTTCCCGTTATTTGGGAACCCCAATAGCTCATTCGTGCACGCTCTCCTCCCATACGCTCGCGCGCTCTGAATCCACGTTGTCCGCAACATTGAAGCGCGAGCGGAGCCGTTACAACTCTCACATCACCCCCACCCTCTCTCTCTCTCTCTCTCTCTCTCCCTCTCTCTCTCTCTCTCTCCCTGTGTTCGCCTCGCTGAAAGGTAAAATCACAGTCAACTACGAACATCTCTTTCCAGCAACACTTATTGATCTGATGTGGATTATAAGGATATGACACTTTTTAATAAAGCGAGCAAAACTAGCTTTTTCATACTTGATACAAAAAAAGAAAGGCACTCCCTCAGTGATCATGTTTGCATGCATTTCATTTTAAGCAAACATATTTTATCTCTAAAATGTCATAATCACGTTCTTGTCTTTCATTTATGCTTTTCTTTGTCTATTGTTATTGACTTTAATTAGACTGAAACATACCCAGCCAATGTATCATTTTTAATACCTTTCTTTGTGCTCCTCAGAAGAAAGAAAATCACATTCAGAGCAACATCATGGCGAGTTAATTATGCAAACTATTATTTAGTTAACTCATTAACTACCATTCATGAGCTTAATAAATATTGGCCATGCTGTTTTGTTTTTTTATCCATGCCTAGATAATAGGAGATAAAACATTTGTCTAATTCTAAAATGCATTTCTTTAGTGTGTATATTGTTCCCCATATTTAACTTTTATCCTTTTGCCTGTTCCTGGGTACCAGCAGTCTGATTAATAAAACCACACGTGAGCTGTTATAAACTGTAATGCTGGCTTAATCTGCTCATTACTGACATAATTGGAAATCAACCAAATTGTGATTTCAGAATATGCACAAAAGCCTGGAAATGCAGTGTGTAAATGTTCTCGGACACACCTTAGAATCTCTTAATAAGTGACACAGGCTGTTTACAACCCTGTTTACCAATACAATGTGGAGAACAACAGCAGAAACAAAAACGGGCTGATCTCAGGAGAATCATTGTGCTATGCATTTTATTCTGTTCGGGTCCCAAACAGAACATATTCAGGATGTCTTCAAATCAAGCACCTCACTCTGCTATATTTGTGCTTGTCAGTGAACACTGTTTACTAATATGATGTGCAGAACAACAGCGAAACTCAAGAGAGTCTGTGTGCTCCTGGAGCACCCCAACAGGACACATTCAAGATGTCTCCCAAATCAAACACCTAATTATGCTCCTCACCAGATCAGTATAATAATAAAAAGGTCTGAAATGGGTGTGCCAGATGAGGGAGACATCCAAAATGTGTACAATAGGGGGGCCGGTCCAAGAACAGGGTTGGGAAACACTGCTCGGAAATCTCGTTGTGCCAGCGAAACCTCCCGGGGGCCTTAATCAGCGAGCGCTCGCTGCTCCTCTCTCCTACCGCCAATTCATCACGCCCTGTCAATTACAAACCATGCTGAGGCACACTTACACACAAGATTATTGTCAATATAGATTTTTAAATAGAAAAATCTATACGCTAAACACTCCAATCGATAGGAGTAAATCGATTCCACTAGGCAGCAAAACTCGGTGAGCACAGGCTCAGCAGTCTTGGCAATGACCGAGATGCGAAGAGATGTTGCTAATACAAATCATTTGGAAATCTACTTCTATGCAGCCACAAATAATGATGTCTCATTTTATAATAGTAATAAAAATAATAAGACTGTGTCTCTTGTAGTTGTTTGTTGTGTTCAATTCATTTTTGGGGGGTCTCTCCATCTGCAACCGAATGCGTTTCCTCCTTATTTTGTTCAATAGAAGGATGTGTTTCATTGTCCCTGTCCTTCTCGCGCATCTTGCTATTGACAGATGACATCCGCAGGTCAAGTGAAAGAGATGAAAAGCAGTGACCGGTTGTCCCTCGTGTACCCCCTCGACGTGCTGAGGTAACGGGGCGCCCGAGCCCCTCCCTCCAGTACTCCTTTCAGACAAAAGCAATTATTTCTTGTAGAATATAGTGTGGTTGTGCGCATCTAAGAGAAGGAGAGAGGGACTGGAGGGAAAGAGAGAGTGCGAAATTGAGGGAGAGGAAAATAAGATGGTGTTGGAAGGATAGGGAGCTAACACCTCCTTCCTAACTGCGCTCTCCTCATCCGCACATAGCCATTGTTCCTATTTATGTTGACTTCCTGAAGTAATACACTCTTAATGATGATGAAGAAGCCTTAACATTCAGGGTGTTTGAATTAAAAATGTATTTCAGACTAAGACAAAAAAGGTTACTTTAAGACTTTGAGGAAACCCAAAAACTCTATTTTTCTCCCATTTTCGCCCTCATGTCGAAGTCAAAGTCAATGGGGTTCAGTGTTTCAGTTAACTTTTATGCATGTATATATTTAAGAAAAATATATTATATTGCTATATATGTATTTTAGTTTGGATGGGATTAATCAAGATGAATCATTTGACAGTAAATCATGTGCGAACAGGACCTTTTCTAAAATACTGGTAAACTTGTTCTGGAAACTCACCGCTATGTGCATGTACAAGCACAAAACACGCTGATGTAAGACATTTTTTTTGGGCCAATCATAACATTCTGAAACAGACGACACATTGTTTACTGAAGTCAAAGAAATGTGTTAAGTCATCTATTATGATGTCTCTGTGCCAAAAGCAGCTACATTAACATTTGACACAAAAATTAAAATGTCAAAAGCAAAAAACATATATATATATATAGACTCATCTAAAGGATTATTAGGAACACCATACTAATACGGTGTTTGACCCCCTTTCGCCTTCAGAACTGCCTTAATT
>JAUMHQ010000076.1:6186931-6199427 GCA_032361165.1 Enteromius paludinosus | reverse complement strand
AACGATGGTGTTTGAGACTCACAGTATGTTATGTCCATGTACTGAACTGTTATTATTCAACCATGCCAAGCTAAATTAAGTTTTCCATTCTATGGCCCCTTTAAACGCAGAGACAATTAAAACCAGTGAGCAGCTTCCGTTAAGAAAAAAATTTACATCTGAATTATGTACAAATAATAATTTTAAATCAGTAAACAGAAAACACACTGATAAACAATAACTATTAAAAGATCATTTCACAATTTATGCAAGTCAAATATGTTACCTTCTTTCAGCTACACACTGCTCGCACATTATATAATGTATATTCATATAAAAACATCTGATATGTTCACAAATTAACTGGAAAAAACTGCAATATTTAAAGGAATTCACTCTATTCAATTCTAAAACTGAAATCAAACGCCTCAGCACACAGTATCAGAAAGACAGTTATATTTTATTATATAGTTACATAAATTAAAGGTACATATTCCAAAACAATATGAAGTAATACAATTTTAAACAAAAACATGAAAACACAAAAGCGTTCAATGTTTCACTCCCAATTCACTTACATCAGTGACATGACAGGAACTACCTCTGAACTTTTATCTTCTTTGCTTTTTTGTCATAAGAGTACACATATAACAAAAAGGTCAACGCATTCTTTCTTTATAAGAACACACTAGTCCAGAAACATGACTAGATGTTAATCCAATTGTGAGTCAAGGCTGGTGTCAAAACAGTGGTCATCAAATAATAATTAGCAATCATTTTTCTATCATCACTTTACAAAGGCATCGAAAGGCCTTGAAAACCCACGACCTTGTTTATGAGACAAATGACAGATGTTGGGACACGTGTAATCTCACAGTGGTGCACACTGTAGAAAGTCCTTGCTGTTAATCTCGGTTCCATCTTGTGGTATTTCCCCATCCTCAGTACAGCTTCTAATTTGGCAACTCTGATAGATTTGTTTCAGTCTGGTCCTGTATGAAGGATTTCCAAAGTTATCCAAGTTGACTTTTATAAGCAGTACAACAGAGCACTCTGGAGCAGTTCAATTACACAACATTTTAAACTGTCCAATGGTGGAAGAGCACATTTGTTCGTTTGAAGCACTGATACCAGCCCAAACTCTTAACAATTAAGTTCCCATCCAGTCTTTCAAAACCTTTTCAAACAGGAGATATAATAAAAACAAAAAACCTGACAATCTTTTTGTTAACTATTCATTTAAATGATTATTTATTATGGTTTAACTTGTATATCCTTTTGGGTTACGTATTTGTTGTGTATTCCCATCATTCTTCTTTAATCAGAGAATATTTTAAATTTCCCAAACAAAGGTAAACACATAACTTGAATTCAATGGTTCATTTTATGTCACCACATTTGGAAAAAATCTTCTATCCACATACCACCTGTGGCAGGCCAAGTGGTACGGATACAGAACCTATATCTTTTGTTTTCTATGGGTGTGTGTTTGTCCATGTTTAAACTGACCTGCAGCAGAGAGAGAGAGAGATAGTCCTACATCTGAACCTAACCTCTGAACACTCAAGAATCATTTTTGCTTCAGAAACAGTCAATGTCCAACAAAACAGCCGCCCAGTTTAATCTAGACTATTCCAGCAGGCTCTCCTTCTCAGGGTCACCAACACTCAACGGGCACTGAAATAAAAAGGCAAAACATCTTCATCCATCTTAGTTCAAGGTCCCAAGTGAAACTGACATTTCTCAGCGCCTGTGAAGGAAACATGGAATACATTACTTCATACAAATTGAAATAAAATATACTTTAACATCAAGACTTTGTGGGATTTAAACCGGTATGATGTCCCTCGGGGGCCACAAGGGTTTCCTAAGGGGTTCAGAGAATTTTATTTGGACTGCCAAAAGTTAATGTAACTAATAACGTACCATAAAATACAGATAATCATTTAAGATATTTTAGCATATTTACAGAAAGTCATTGGTATATAATATTGATAATATTTTTGTATCTTCCTGTTCTTGCTAAAAATAATTTGGCATGATATTTGTGAAAAGGGTTATCCAAATAAATAATACAAATTAATTAAAATGAAATGAACACTAAGCAAAGGTTTTATAGATATTTTAAATATATATATATTTAGGCTTAAGTGCAATGACAACTTAATAATTATATACATATTTAACTTTGGATATATATATATATATATATATATATAAATTCAATATTATTCAAGACTATAACAGTATAAATAGTAAAATAACACTTTCTCATGTTGTATAAAAGGGGTCAAGACAAGATTGTTTTCTAATGCCCCCTGGTGGTTACAAGCCTACATAGAAGCAAGAGAGGGAGTATACTGTATATAATTCTACATTCAACCCTAATGTATCAGACCATATGAATAAAATAAAAAAATAAAATAATAATAATAATAATAATATTTTTTTTAAAAAACTAAAATACACATAAAAGCACTTACAAACTTTGAGTTCCCCAGTTATGTGTCTGGCTTCTGAGCAACAGTTTTCTGCCCTCCTCATAGTCATCCTGATCCACACTGACAAGCAGCCGAACCCCTTCCTGCCCGGCTGCCCTTTTCAAAGAGTCTGTGATGAAGACTCCTTTCAGTGCCTCAAGCAATGCCCCGCTCAGATAGTCTGCCCAGAAGGCATCCAAGTTGGCAAGTTCAGAGAACTTGATATCGCAAACAATCGAGCCCAGATCCCGGGTACGGAGCAGCGTGCTTGCTCGGCTGAACAGTTCAAACTGCCTCTCCAACGGCTGCTGCTTGTCAGAAGAAACTCCTCCACGAAGGGCCGACTCGTGCTCCGAATACTCCGCACGCACACGTAGCCTGACATCTGAGAGCGGAAGAGTGTTGAAAACAGAGAAAGAGAGGAAGGTGGGATGAAGGGGGGGGGCATGCAAAGGGCCAAAGAAAATCATGAGGGGATGGAGATGGATTTGTGAAGATTCAGTGTGTGAAAGTTTTTTTTGTTTTGTTTTTTTGAGCAAGGATAGAGAGAAACAAGAAAAACAGTAGCAGGAGGAAAGGGGAAGAACACGAGAATGACACAGATCAGTGGGGGGGTCAAAAGGAGGGCAAAAAGTACAGTGATATTAAGACTTTACATTCAGGTTATTTACTTATATCCAGAAACTGTTTGAAAAATAACTAAGATTAGCACTGATTCATATACATGTGCTTAAAAAAAAGTTCCTGCCCTGTTTTAATTTTGATTGGTGATTTACGAACAAAGTGTATTAAACCAGAAGGCACAAAAGTCAAACTCTTTCTGGTACGGCATCAGCTCTGAGATCTACTGGATGACTGAGGTCGACATCCTCAAAATAGTTGGAGATCGAGAGTTTTGGAGTCGATTGACCCTGATTTTTCACTTGTAGTCAGTGAGGCTACAAGTGAAACCAGTAGGCTGATTCAGCTTTTGCACTTGAGATTGGATAAATTCATCATGAGGAAACACATTGGTAAAGTCCAACACGTCTACTGAACATTGCACTTGTATCACAAAGACGAGGGAGTTTTTAAAGCACATGATCTGAGGCCGTTCGGAAAGTTCAGGTGGACTGCAAAAATCCAGAGAAGGGCTCGCATTTGGGTTTCAGGCGACAGATCTGGTGATATTTACGCTTTGATATGTAGATCCGAATTCTGTAGGGGTCGCTATTAACAGATTTATGCAGGTTGGCTTTACCAAAGAGTGGAGGTAGAACTGATGTCATGCAACAGCACAGGGAACAGAGACGGCAAAATACGATTGGAGTATACATACTGAACCAGAGCTTCGCAGTGATGTCATTTCCTTTCATGTCATTAGCTCAGAGGTCAGATGAGGAAGTGGACCCATCAATCTTCAGAACATTGCTGCAACACAAATCCAACCTTTCTACAACCAAAGCTCCAATGCAAACTCCACCTTTTTGCATGTTGGGATGTTCACAAAGCAACAGTGAATATGAAAAACCAGAGAGTAAGCGATTGAGTGACATTAGTCAAAAGAAAACATTGTTTAACTGTTGAATGTACTGAATTTATTATGGATTGCTTGTGAACAGCAGCACTTGGGAGATTTATAATTTTGTCTTAGTGTTACTCATAAAGTGACAGGAGTTAAATTGCCCAACTGGACACTTTTCTTTCATTCTATAATACTGTTTAAAGTTTTGGGGTCAGTAAATAAGAAAATGTTTTTAATTAGCACTGACTCATTACACTTTCACATATCGTTTCAAATATTAAGCTGCAAAATTGTTTTCAACGTGAATAAAATAGAAATGTTTCTTGAGTACCAACCAGAAACATGGCTGTTGAAAACCAGCGTTTTCATCACAGGAATTACATTTTAGTATCTATTGAAACAGGAAAAAGTCAATTTTCAACCCCAAATTTTTGAACAGTACTGTAATTACAAGATTTTTCAAAAGCAAGCGAGATATGCGAACCAGGATTGATGTCCTAGGCAGCTAGAAAGCGTAACTATACATGTAAATGCTTTGGCAATGTAAAGCTTTCAAGGATTCTTGAATCTTGTCATGTAACTTCTACTGAAAGTTTGATTAATAGAATTTAAAAGCAAATCATTGACCCAATGGTCTATACTAAAACATACTGTTCAAAGATGATCCATTTCTGATGAAGAATAAATGTAACACTTGACAACCAGCTTTAGATTGGTATTGTGGCTATAATGTTGGTCTCCCAAAGTAACTTGTAATGCAGGTTGGAAAGCAGACTCGGAACACAAGGGTTCTTTAAGGTTCTTTTAAACACAGCACACATTTACAGAGCACTTTTAGTTCCATTTAACACACATGATCAGAGCTCCTCACATAAACTAATACAGGTCATTGTTTTTTCTCAGCTTCCAGTTTCAGTGCACAGAAGGTACCTATAATAAGCAGCACAGTTTAGGCTTTTCTGTAAATGTATTTAATGCCCCCCTAGTAAGCATTACGTTTTGTGCATCCCAGACCATTAAAAAAATAATAATAATATATGCGTTTACAAATATTCAAATATTCTATGTTGTTATGTTGTTAATGTCTTCTTTCAAACAAACAGTAACTATTTTTCTAAAAAAAAAAAACAACAACAACAAAAAAAAAAAGAAAGTTGTGCGCCATTTTATGGGATGATGCTCCATGCGAAGAGCTTCCACACTTATTTCGATCCCTCTTTCCTGCTGAACAACAAACCAAGATGGAGGGAGAGAAATGAGGGCGTAAGGCTGACCGACTGCCAACATAGATCAGGTCGAGCTTTTCTTTTGATTGTTTTTTTTTTTTTTTTTTCATTCTCTCCCTCTCTTAGTATGTGAGGCTGGCCAACTTGTTTTTGTTCCTGACACTTGAGTCAGTATGTTTTTCAACTGTGGACATAGAGAAAGGAGAGGAAGAGAGAGAGAGAGAAACAAGCAGTTTTGGATGAATGTTGTTGCAACAGTTTTGCCATATCTTATTTTTTGGTCAAGCAGGCAAAGTTCAGTGAGTAAAAGCAACATTTTCTAGTTCACTCCTATGGAGACTGCAGCTTTAAACTTCTTTAGTTGAGAAGGGGTTTATCAGACTACTATTTCACTAACTTTACAAGCAGTGTCTACAAAAATCAATTTTGATTGAATAAATTAAGGTATCGGTTAAATTTCAATTAAAGTCCAATTCTGAAAGACTATACAAATACAAAACACCGGGATGGGTCTAAACAAGAACTGTTGGGTCATTTTCCTCAGAACTGCTCTGGCAAAGGTTCACAGAGGATGATTTTTCCCAAGACAAATCATTGCAAAACTGAGCTTTGGGGCTGAGTTTGGTCAACGACTTTGTTTTTGAACATAGGTTGCGTTGAATTCAGAGTCATGTAAAATAATGTTGCATTACAGGCGAATTAATAGAACACACCCAATGGACTTCCAGTAATTTCCAAGGAATTTTTCATGAGTCAGTTCTGTGAAACACTGAGGCCAACAACCCCTCCAGAGAGGATTTTGTTCCTATTTGTTCCCAAATTAAGTTCATAGTTCATAGCACATGTCATTGGGGAAGTGGACAGCAACAACTGAAAACTGACATTTGAACACAGAGTATTAGATTCGCCCCTTGTCCTATGCGAGTTAGGAAGGGGGTTCTTTACCTTAGGACATGGACCAGGCGCGTGAGTTAAAGCACACACAAGTCTTGATTGTGTGTGATCGGACAGAGCGGACAGCACACACTTGTTTTTGTTGTGAGCTCTGTCTCTTTCACTCTATCCATTCTCCTGCTTTTTCTACTCAATCTTGAGTCAACCTGCCAAGATCAAATGCGGAGTCAACACAGCAAACAGCATGTTCAGCTAGTTCAGGTGTAAAACAAAAGGTGAAAGTTCATAGGTCAATCATGGCACAGAAGGACTGTAATGCTGGAAGTTGCATGGCAGAATCTGAATAACAGGGAGGATCTGGTAGTGAATAGAATGCATTCAAATGGACCATTTAAGACTGAAGCTTGATCTACGAACATTTTATAGGTCAACAAAAAAAAAAAGATCACAGTGCAGTGTAACTTAATGTTTAAGGGACAGGTGAAGTATGTTAGGGCACAAAGGGTTCTCATCTCACTAAACAAAAGGTCGGTGCAGACAGTAGATTAGCTTTGGCACATCAAAGCTTAGAGAAGAGAGAGGATCAATGCTTTGAACAGGAAGTGGAGTGACAATAATCAGTGTTTTACTGGACACGAGACACCAGGAACTCGGTCTCAGTGGCCCAATATTCAATCATCTCTTCACAGAAATTTCATTCAGACACACCACAGGAGTTAATCACACTGAAAACTGCTTATCCAAAGGAAAATGAAAAGGAACAGAAAGTCAGGGATAGAAAAAGTTGATGAAAGATGTGACAGAGATAAAAACAAAGAATGTGAGTGTACTTTTCTCTGTAGAAATAATACCATGAAAGAAGCAGAGGGACTGAAGCAAGTCTAAAGCACAACTCAAAAATAAATGCTCACAGATACATAGAAATACACAATCTGTAACCAAGTCTTAGCTTTACTTTGTTGTTTCGGATTAGAATTCATTTATGAAGCACTATTGGGCTGCACCAAATGAAATGTAATTAATAAGAGCAGCTGTTACTAGCACACTTAAGTAATACTACGATTTGATCTAATTTCCTGCCTTTAACAAAAGCTTAATGCTATACACAGGTGGCATTAATATGAAAAAGAAATAAGCAGCTTCAATTGAGGGTTTAAGAGCCCCTGCAGTGCACATAATGAGGAACCAAAGCCATGCAGTTGTTGTACAGGCAGGTCAATAAGCATCTTTAACAACAGAGTAAAACTGACTAGGGCCGAGCATCTGAGGTGAATAAAGAGCATGTCAAGAGTCTGACTCACACACGTTTGAAAGAACAAAACGGCACCCTCCCATCCTGTATGGATACGTGAATAAGACTGGATGCATATACTTGAGTGTGTATACAGATTGTAACAACAACAACTCTTCCATGTTTTAATGTTATGTTGTTAAAATAATAGATGACATTATCGTCTGAATTTCATCCATCTCGGCACATAGAGTTCCCTGATTGCCATTCATGTTTTTAAAAGTGAGATTTAATGTGTGAAAAGAATCCACACATTATAAAAACACATTTGAATGGTGAAAATCTGATTTAGGGATATCTGTCTATTTATACATGTATATCATATTTTTAGGCACACCAAAAGAATACACTGTGAACCCAAGGATGAAAAAGGTTGAAACAGTAAACATGCAGTTTAAATGACTACAATAAACGTATCTGCACTGTTACAAGGAAAACGTGACCTATTATAGCGATAAAATTTACTTTACATGTGTATCTGTATTGAACATTATTTTGAGATATTCAGCTCCTATAAGAGAGTTATGGAGGAAAACATGGTCGGTTTTTAATGCTAAAGCACAAATTGGAGAGCAAGATAAATTCCGGCTCCTGGTATTTTGAGACCTGAAAACAGTCCTTCCAGAAAATAAATGCCTCACATAAATCACTTCCTTCTTGACAAACAGTTTTGGCAAATTTGAGAAAGCAGTTTTTAATCTTGGTATTTCCTTACCTACTGTGCCATTATTGCCACTCAGTGTGTCTCATGTGCTCTGTTCTGAAGAGATTTTAGCAATGCCCTGATGGCAGGACAGCTCCCATCTAGCAAAAGCATAAAGAGGCTTTGGTGTGAGCAGCCTTTGAGTCCAGTCAGACTGAAACTCAAAGTGATAATAGAGCAGAGTGCAGGGAATTCACAAAGGGATGAATGATGACATACGTTTAACTTGGACCTCTTTTGTTACGGTCTCACTTTCATTCTGACAGCATTAGAGGTTCAGGCACTAATGAATGGGTGACTGGTTATTTATAAACTGTCAAGAAATGGAGCGCTAAGGTACACTCAGCTGTGGAGCATTTTGTAGATCAAATCAAACCAAAGGAGAGAGAAATGGAAAGGCAAAGAGATTCATACGTTTAAAAAATGCTAGTTAAAAAAAAAAAAGACTAAACAAAAGAAGAAGTTTAACAATGAAGATAAAAAGTGATCTTACCGCAGGTCACTTTGCTGGGAGTTGGCTGAGGCTGGATTTCATTCTTGCCCCTAGATTTTCGGCTCCAGTGGTGACCTCTACCTCGCTTGTGTCGGACAGAGGTTGTTGTTGTTGCCCCTAACAAAGCAAACATAGATTAATGCCCAACAACCAGAAATGAGCAATCATTCTTTTTAATAGGACAATTATTTTAATATGCTCAATGTCCCACAAACGGGTTTTCATAAAGACTACAAGTGTCATAAAGACTACAACTGTTTGTCATCACTAAAATACATCTGCACATTATATTTGTCATATATTTATGATTTATTAGTGCTACTATGCAGTTACATATAAACTAACATGATTAAATATTCTTTTAAAATATGGGTTTTTTTTATTGTGAAAAGGAATGTGGGAAATATGCCTTAATTATTTTAAACAACTGATATTATATTGTTAATATTATTATTATTATATTATTTGTTATCATATTATTCAATGTTTTTAGCAAAGAAATAAACACAATGTGCAGTGCAGCAGCAATACTATTTACTCATAGCATTTTCACAGAAAACAGCTTGCACATTGAAAAATAGGGTGATGACATCATACAGTATTATAATAGATTTCCAGAAATGCTGTAAAAAATTTAGAGACAAAACTTTCAAAAAACAAAAGCAGAAACAAAAAATGTTAATGTGTTGATGTGTTGGGATTTAAGCAGCACTTTTCTCACCTGCTCTCCACTGGTGGTCTTGTGTGTTTTCCAAGGATGGTATATCTGTGTTTGAGCCGAAATGTGCGTCCCTTCTAATATCCGCCGCTTGATATTCTGCCTTCTCTCGCTCTGGAGACACTAAGAGTACAGGTAACACATCAGTATGTGACATGAACATTGCTGATTTGAATTACTGTCAACTGTTGTTTTACACCTGATGCTCACCTGTTCTTCTTTTCTTTTGCGAGACAAAAGGCAAGACATCATGTCGTGTCAGAATTCGCAGCAACTGCAATAAAGGTTTGAGGTTTGCTTCGCTCAAGTATCCTCGCCTCTCCAACTCCAACAGCAGTTCAACGCCACTCTTGGGTTTGTGGCGACCGGCGACTGAGCACACCTCATTTCGCGGCTGTATTCTTCGCCATGTTTTCACAAGCTGAGGACATGGAGAACTACCCTGTGAAGGCCCATCTGGCCCTGGAGGCAGCTCATCAGTCCATCCCTCTGGATCAAGGGGATGTTTTCCAGGATAAGTTTCATCGAGGAGAAAGGACAAAACCTCAACATCAGTCTCTGTGAGTTGGGAGCCCACGATTTCAAAGATTTCATGGAGGGACAGCATCTCATAATAGCTCAGGCACTCAGTCTCCTCCCAGTACAGGGAATATCTCGAGCACTTCGCTGAAGCCATGGTTCCTCCAAAAGTGTCTGATAAAGAAGAATATTATAAATAAATATTAAATTAGAGTCATTATATTATATTATATATACACTGGAAGGAAAAAAAAAAAAAACTTGGCTGTCAAAAATACACGGTACATTCTCTGTACGTTAGCCTACGAGCTAACCAAGTTATAAGGATCGACTGTGGGGTAAATTATACTTCTATAAAACATACAAAGGCGGTTTTTGTTTCTCCAAGTGGTACAAAAACAACATAGAAAGATATTTACACTGTCGTAGTGGAAACAGCGCAGTTATTTTGATCCGAAAAGCTCTGTGGTGACCCGCCCTCAGTCCGTCCGTCCGTCCGTCCGTCAGCTGATCCGTCAAAACGTTCCTCTCGCGCACGGTCACGTGGCCTCTTTATATAACGTCACGTTTGCGCTGAGGAAACAGAGCCAAATCCATAACAGAAAAAGAATCAATGACATGTATTTATGTTTAATAGTAAAACACCGTTCAACTATATGAACGAACGATATGGTTGAAGGTTCAAATGTTTGCGGTGTCAGCTGACATTCCTGCAGCAGACTTCCGCCTCTACTAATTACTAGCCTCGATTTTTCTTTGAGCTAACCTGACATCACACTGCACCAAAACCTCTCGATCAGAGAAAATAACTAACGTTATGTTACATACTAACGTTACACACAGCGCGACAGTCCACTTGTTATCGACATTTTCGTTATTAACGGCCGGACAAGGAACTGTGTTCTTTTAAAACATCACGGTTTGGTTTGATTTGTTTGTGATATTCTGCTGTATTAATAAAACACTCATATTTACGTCAATAACTGAGGTTCAACAAACACCTTACCTGTATCAAACTGTTTATGTGGATTGTGTTTACACTCTTGCACTAACCCTTCCTAGCGCCACCCACATCTCAACTGGAAAAACACCGTTAGTCAGTTTTGTTGACGGATCCCCGAACATCCACAGATCGTTATATGTGTATTTGGAGGAAGTTCGCTCGCGTATGATTTGTAGATCGACGCTCGCCGTCGACAAAGCAATCACGTGCCACGTTTCTGAGCTAATAGTCCGCAACATGTCGCCATATTTGGAAGGGAAATTAGACACAAAAGAAAATGGACATTTTAACTTACTTACATCCATACCGTAGGCTTTGTGAGAACTACTGTTGTTAATTATTTAAGGACCCTCGTGGTAGTTGTAGTCATAGATACGTACATTTATGGTTGTAGTGCGTGAAACATGCACTTAATATTTAGTAAAATTAGGTAGTGTGTGATTTATGTTGTAGAACAAAACATCTTCTGTCCACAGACCTTTTATTTTTAAATCGTAAAATTGAACAACAACTCTATTTTAGCCCTATTTTATGCTAGGCCTTCCTTCCTAGCTGGCCTACAAATTGACGTCATGACTTTTAGATGAAATAATAATTTATTATAATTTGTTGAATACGATAAATCATATTAATACGTGTAAATTGTGCCCTGTTGGTTTGGTCCATGTCACTAGGAGGCGGTCGTTCGTCTACAGAAGAAGATTGTCACAGCCGCTGCTGGCGAACCACATCATATCCGCCGCGAATCAACACACCAGCAGAGCTACAGAGAGTAACGTTACTGTAAGTAAGATTTATTTTTATTTTAGGGTTTGTTTGCCTCTCAGTGCGCCGATTGAGCGATGTCTATCTTTACATAGTTTACGTAGATTTTCATAGTTGTGGGAGAATCAGTAATATTTAAGATAGAGCGAATAGTATCGGTTACAGATTTGATAAACAAACTTTGGGGGACTGTTGTTTTCAAACCAGTCCGTCTAAAAGATGGTGTTATTATATGGTCTTATTTTGTTTAATATGTAATATGTTTTGGGCATATCTGACGTAATGTTAATGCGCTTGAAGTGCTAAACAAACTTGTTCTTCCGGATTCTTTGTCGTTGTGACTGCAGAGTTTCTGTCCCAGCCCATATGAGCGACATCGATTACATTAGCGCACATAGTGTGATTTAAGACAAAAGAAATGGCTAGAACAACGAAGGCGAATTATGTTTATTTATAATAATAAATAATATGTAATAATAATATATAATAAATTATATATTATGTATATACCATTGTTTCGTAAAATAATATTGTAGACAGGCAGTGGTGTACTGAGGAGTCAATAAGTCTTTATTCATTATTTTCTCAAGAGACCTTCTTATTTTTAAGGTTCCCCATACCTCTTAAATTCTTCTTTGTGTACTAGGATAATGTAATAAAAATGTTTTGAATGAGCAAAATGATGGACACACCACATTAGAAAAGGCTCCCACTTTCCTCATCTCATAGTAGTGCCATATAGTACAATATGGATCGTCTCCCTGTATATCTAGCGGCTCTGAACTGAGTTGGAAATGAACTAGATGTTTTAATAGTCACTGTACTCCTGCATTCCTGTTAAAGCTGCCATAGAATGGAAAACTGAATTTAGCTTGGCATGGTTGAATAATAACAGTTCAGTACATGGACATAACATACTGT
>JAUMHQ010000076.1:6154088-6171756 GCA_032361165.1 Enteromius paludinosus | reverse complement strand
TTTGACAAAGGAATATTTTGAAAAAAAAAAAAAAAAAAAAAAAATAAATATATATATATATATATATATATATATATATAGATTTCCAATTATGATTTGACATTAAATAAATTACTTAAACATTTCAATTCTTAAATAAATACATTTAAAAGAAAATTTGTTTTAAGGTGTTTAAGTATTTCACAGTCTGTTTAGGTGCAACATATTAACTGTTATAAATTTACTGCAATGTTTTGATGCAATAAAAGAGTATTTTTCTCAGGAATTGGACTAGACTGGTCGTGCTAAACGTTTCTGCTTCAATAAAAAAATACATAAAGGCTCTAAAAATCAAGGAACACTTACTGACTGACAAATGTCCTACCCTTAACTGTGTCTACTGGTATATCACCGACCCCTAGTTTCTATCCCTACTGATCTGTATTCAAATGCTTATATGACTGCATGTGCTTACAGTGACAGTAGCCAGCAGACCCTCAGGCACATTAGCGACAATGATTCCAATGAGGAAAATGACGGCCTCCAGCCAGGAGTATCCCAAAATGATGGACAGAATAAAGAAAGACAGTCCTAGGAAGACAGCCACGCCTGTGATGATGTGAATAAAGTGCTCAATCTCCTTGGCGATGGGGGTTTTTCCCGTCTCCAGTCCTGATGTCAGCGTGGCAATGCGGCCCATCACGGTGCGATCGCCAGTGCAGACCACAATACCACGAGCAGTGCCTGACAGAGAAACAAAAAAACGTCACGCTTGGGAACTTGACTTTTTCAAAGGTAGACAGGGTAGACAACACTTCGCCGTACCTTCCACACAGTTAGTGGAGAAGAAAGCAATGTTACGGGTTTCCAGAGGATTGTCATGAGTGCAGTCAGGGGATCTCGTCTGAGGTTCTGATTCGCCGGTGAGGGAGGAGTTATCCACCTACGTATGATATCAGAGACACACATAGGTTTTTTTTGTCTTGTTTCTCGTCTCCTGCTACCACTTCCTCCTGCAACCACAAACCTTGCAGCCATGAGAAGAGGTGATTCTGAGGTCAGCTGGGATTCGGTCTCCACCTTTGACCTCTACCAGGTCTCCTGCTACCACTTCCTCAGCGTTGATCTGCATCTTCTCTCCTTCACGAATAACTAACGCTTGCTGTGGATAGAAAGAGAGTTATTTCTGCTCACTGTTTCTGTGTATTTCAGATTTGCATGGAGCGTGTCCAGTACCTGGGGCACCATGTTTTTAAATGACTCCATGATCTTGGAGCTTTTTGCCTCCTGGAAGTAAGAGAAGCAGCCGGTGATGATGACCACAGCAGACAGCACGATACCCAGGTACAACTGAGAGGAGAACAAAGACGATGCATACAAATGTTACAATCACGCATTCATATCGAACGCAAATTCACTGAAACAGGATACGGTGCTAGCGTGTGCATGTATACGCACGTTATCTCCAGCAGGCTCGTCTTCGGTAGCAGCCTGAATGGCATAGGCCAGGAAACAGAGGATGGCTCCGGTCCACAGCAGGATGGAGAAACCTCCGAACAGCT
Organism: Enteromius paludinosus; assembly: GCA_032361165.1. Taxonomy (NCBI): domain Eukaryota; kingdom Metazoa; phylum Chordata; class Actinopteri; order Cypriniformes; family Cyprinidae; genus Enteromius; species Enteromius paludinosus. The sequence goes on along the minus strand of JAUMHQ010000076.1, from coordinate 6,170,215 downwards.
GACGACAGAACTTTACCCACTCAGGTGTCGTGGGAGGCGGGGTCAGAGCATTTGGGCCGTCTCTTGCCAGAAAATCTCTAGCCTTTGCATTAGTTAAACCCTTTTGTGAAGAGAGAAGGAGAGTTAGTTGCCTAAAATGACTAAGTTAATGTAAGTTTCAAACAAGTAGCTAAAATGCAAAAGTTCAATTGAATTAATCATTAGCAAACGTTCCATTCAAAAGTATCCACTGTGTGAACATATCAAGTTTGCTGTGTACAAATAAGTGTCTATTATAGACAAGATGACTTGAAATGATTTGAAAAACACTTATATTTGTATATTTACCAAAAAGAATGCATTCTATGTATTACATAGAGCATAGTGCCCCCTAGTATTCAATAATGAGAAGCATTATGCATTATGCATTAAAAAATGCAATACAAAATAAAGCATTTTCTGAACTGATTTCTTTGTTTACTAAGAAACACATGATCTGAACACTATGAAATATGATTAAATAGATAAATTAATTAACAAGAACTTATTTAAAATAATCTTAGTGCTACAAACTAGATGTAAAATTGACATTGTATTTCTACCTTTTACTTTTTGTCCGCCAGAAACTGTTGTTTTAATTGAATAACTTGAATAACAGTTATAGACACTTCTTGTATGATGAAATTTATCACAGTCGAGTATCTTCTTAAATTGTATAATAATAATAATAATTATTATTATTATATTCTATAAATCTACTAAACCTACAAAAATGAATTGTTAACTGAAAAGTTTGAAAACAAACAGCTTTGTCATCATTACAGCTAGTGCAAAATATTTAAACCAATGTGTTATACAGAGTCTGGAGCTCTCTAGTGGTCAATAAAGAGAAGTGCTGCAAAAGAGTCATTTCTAAAAGCACAGATGTGCTCATATTCGGGTATTTTTTGCCTTATTATATGTAAACATTTTTCAGATCACCTACACACATCAGATTCATAATTGGACAAGGGTGTTTTATTTATTTATTTATTTATTTTTTGGATCAAACATGGAAACCTGGTTTAGCAGACACTGGTTTTACCTGAACAATATCTGTCTGAAATTTCCGGCACACTTCCTCAACGGACATCTTGTGTTCTGTCTGAAATAGAAAGTAAAAAGCAAAATTAACAAAAGATAAAAGATTGCTACCCTGCTGCTTTGTCAGAGTGATTCTTACCAGGGGAACTTCTTTCTTCAGATCATCAAGATCTTTCCCCCCCTTCTTCTTCTTTGGAGAATCTTTATCATCCTTATCTTGCGTGGTGGCCACACGATAGCTATCCGATCGCCCATACTGCAACACAGAGAAAAATCAGCTCATTAACTCAGACACTGAGAGTGTAGTTTAGTCTACCGGCAAATGTGAGATCACAATAAAGAACATGTACTCTACATTCACTGTGAGTTTGAACACTGGCCTGGGAGATGGTGGATCATGGGAAGTGTCCAAACATAACCTCAAAGAGGTAATTTGCTGAGATGTGTGGCATCACAAAGACTCTTGCTGTCCATCAAAGACACTCTGATTAGGTTGAACATGTGTCTGTTTCACATTATGAAACACACACACAAACACTTCAGAGGGTGCTTTAAAACATCTTAAATCTAATTTTTCACACTTTGTTTTTTATCTAAAGATAAATAGATCAAAGTTTCATCTTTCATCTAGCGGGCTGATGATTTCATCCGATAAGAAATATACGTACAGCCTGAGGAGATAATTGTTCTGTCATGGACAGTTTTGACCTTTCGATGTACTTTCGTAATACACCCTCTTTCATAAATCCTCTGTTTCTATTGGCTGGATGTGTAATCCTATCATACCGGAAGACTGCAGAGCAGAATAAATCCAGCCGAGCCAAGATGGCTCCCGTGAGGCTCAGGTGGTGCTATTTTAGTGGAGCAGTCATCATTAAAGCAGGAAACTGTGTATCATCTGAACTCACGACTGATCAATACTGAGGTTCCAGAACAACCAACCTGCCTTGCTCCAGGGAATAAAGAACTATTCTTGTAGCTCTGTCGATAGGATAATAGTGAATCCCTTTCCAGGAAATGACTGAGGCAAGACCCTCTCACACGAGGCTCTGGATGAGTGAAAACCCTGCTGGTCAATGCATGAAAACAACCAGGCCAATTTGGTAATTATGAGTATGATCAAAAGTAGTACACAATGCACCTCTACTATTGTTCATTAAAACATTAATATGTTAATATATATAAAATATGAAATATGTTGTTAAATCTAAAAATTGCAATTAATAGTAATAGTATTTATATTTAAATATTTAAAATTACTACTGTAAAACTGCTCATTTAAAACTATCAGTTGAATATATTTTTGTATATGCTTGGTTCTGTAAAATAAAATATTAAATACAAATGTATCAATCGGCTATAATTATTTGTAGTATTGTTATATTTAATATTATGTATTAAATTTAATACTTATATAAATTACATTATTAAATTTTAGCAATTTCACATTATGTATAATATATATAATTACTGTATTTAATGTTATTAAAACAAAACTATTCATAAACAAAGTGCTGTCAAGCGATTAATAGCATCCAAAAAGTTTTTGCTTACATAAAATGTGTGTGTACTGTGTATGTGAAGTTATGTTTACATATTAAGTATATTTATATGATACAATTTATATGAATATAAATATATACATTTAAATACATGTAAATATTTTCAAAATACATGCTGTATGCATGTGTATTTATTAGTGCTATAATAAAACTGTACACACACATAAACAATTAATTGTTCGACAACACTACTTTTAATCTGACATTTTACTTATTTGTAATAAAAAATATATAAAATTTGTTTTGTTTGTTTGTTTTATTAGCAGAGAAATTTTCTTTACTATTAAAAATGTCTTTACATTCAAACCTTTACGTGTAAGAGGAGGTTTTATCAGCAAGCCAAAACAGACCTATGTCTTTTCATTAAATTTGAAAAATCAAGCAATGATGTAAAAAAATACAAAGCTAAAAACAACACGGCATTTGAGGTTACGGTCAGCCGACACGCTAGCTTCACACAGAAAGACGCACACAGCCAGGTGACGCCTATTAAAAGAGAATGAGAACGTGAACATGAGAGAAGAAGATGGATGGATAAGAGCAGAAACAAAAGAGGGGACAGATGGAACGAGAGAAGAGCACGGGGATTGAGAGAAAAGCTGAGCGACTAAGAGAGATATCTAAAGAGAGAGAGAGAGAGATTAGGGAGAGACAGAGGAATATATGCCACTTTCTGTGGGGTAATTAGATATTGACCTGCTGCTCTCTCAGCGTGAGAGCTTGTCGCCGTCAGCGGCTGCATTTAATGCCTGATGACTCTCAGCATCACACCACCTGCCCAAACACCCACCCCCCACCATACACACACACACAGTGACCTTCTAGCCAGCCTGCACGGGACACACAACAGCGCCACAGATCCTGTGACAAAAGCAAGTGCGTGTGTGCTAGGTGACACCACTCAATTATTAAATGAATAGAAAGTGAGGATCACCCCTATCAGCTCACATTGATCTTACAGATGAAACATCTTGTCACTGTTGAAGCGCATCTTAGAAGCTTTTAGAGTTTAGACTTTGTACCAGTGGCTAAAAGCTCGTAAAAAACTGACGAGACACACCTGGAAACACTGCAAACACACACAGGTCCTCTTTCATCTCTATGAATTTAAAAACAGCTAAACACACACACACACCAAGAACAAAGGGAGCGATGAGATAAATGAGGCGGGAGGAAAAACCAGAACGAGAGACAAGGTCAGAGGAAAATAGATTAAAAAGCAAAATCCAGAAATATAATGTATGCTATATAATATGTTTAATAAAATAATATATAATATAATATAATATACTTTTTCTGCTTATATAGTAGGTCTGTGTTTTTGATGTGAAGGTGGATGTGTAGATGTGTGTGCTGGCTGGGGGGGGGGGTTGGTGGATAGGGGGCACCTGCCGCAGATACATCTGCAATGATACCTGCACTGCGGCGTATCAACAGAGCAGAAATAGGAGAGGAGCTCTCTTTCTCTAACAGACAATCCTGATGCGAATTAAGAGAAATATAAGATTAATATTAACTTTGAGTAATGCTCATGTGGACAGACACAAAGACAAGAAGATCAGGGTCCAAAACTTTCTGCCACACCAGTTAATGGAAGATCCATTGGAAGGAATTACCAGAAAGTTTAAGAAACTGTAAAAGAACAGTGTAAGAGACATAGGTCATATATGTGTATGATTTTTTCTCTCTCAAATTTATTGTACAAAAATGTATGTTGAATGTTGTTATAAGATGCGCAAGTTACTTCTTCTGCTATATTTATGTGATTTAAATTACAGTGTGGTTTACAGTCGAAGTCTTAGGTGTGTGTCAGTAAGCGGTAACAGTTGTTATCTAATTCCAGGTGAGATATAACTGTGGTAACGTTACTGACTGCTCATAACATACTGCTCTGTGAGAGAACCAGAGACGGTGGGCTGGAATTACACGCCAGCTAACTGACATTTCTACTGACTGAGCCAGAACACACACACACACACACACACACACACACACACAGAGAGGTCTGTCCCCTGAACTCTTGTCACAAATTATTGATGCTCTTGAAACTGAAGGATGCATTCAGTCTGCATGTGTGTGTGTGTGTGTGTACACGTATGTTCACGTTCTACAGAGTAAGAGACACAAGGAGAGGAAAAGTGTTTGGCAGCTGAGCTTAGGGACTTTAGAGACATAGAGAGAGAAAGAGAGAGCACAAAATTTTAAAAAGCACATTTTTCTTTCGTCTCATATTTTCTATGGTTGCGAGTGTTATTTTTGTTTTGTTTTTTATGGCGAGCGACATTGTCGGACCAAAATCTGCTGTGCAGAATGAGTCATCAATATGGTCAGTCCATTTCTCCAGAGGAGACGGCCTGTGCATTTTAAAAGTGTTTATCTGCTAAACTTTAGTAAATGCAACAACATGCAGGTGTTAGCCTTAAAGCTAATAAACACTGACTGAAACAGATGAATAACATTTTTTCTTTTTAATTTGTAAAAATCTTTCAAACAAACATTCTTTCTTTAATTCTTTAATTAATACATTTTTATTTTACTTCAACTGCTTTTTTTCTTTGAAGTATTAGGGTTCTCACTGTTTTGGAAAATCAGTTATTGGTCCTGTAAATTATTAAAATCTTTATAATCATTATGCATTTTCCATTATGTGAATATGTTATTCGGTAGAAATTCTGAATATGTTGTTGGACAGCAAAAAATAAATAAATAAATAAATTTTAAATTATTTATTTATTTTCGGCTACCCAATAACATATTCACATAACTGGAGAAAAAAAAAAAAAAAAAGGAATTGTGTAAATGAAGTCTAACCCACTTGTTCCTTGTTTGTCTTTGTCCTCATGATTATGACAATGTAAGTTAGTCTGTGAATAAGCAAAGCAAACCTTCCCTTTGGGAAGAGCAAAGCTCTGCTAGAGTTTGCCAGAGCACTGCAGCTGTCATGAATGTTAGTGTTCACAGAAGTGTAAAAAGCACACTGATTCTCCAGGGTGTGTGTGTCATCATGTCCTTAAAAGTTTTCAGTGTGAGAGGACAGATTTTACATTCTTACATAAAAACTGCACACAAATACTTCATCACAAATGTCCTAACCTTTACTAACACACATACGACCACATTCAGATTTCAGGTCAGAACTGAAAGGTCACTTTATATGATATGACGTCTTTACTATTTTTCTCTTTCTTTTTAATTAATTAATTTATTTAGAAAATATGCATTTAACTGATCAAAAGTGTCAGACTTTCAAAATGTTACAAAAGATTTCTATTTCAAATTAACTGTGTTCTTTATTTTTTATTAAAGGAACGAATTGCAGTCTTTGTAAGCCATTTTTTTTAAATGCAGCGACAACTTGCAATAACAAAACCACCATTGGACCAGCTAGAAATCCCTTTTTTTCTATATTAGTTTATATGTTATGATGTTGCATGCCAGCCAATAAAATGTCCAACCTAGTTTGATTCTCACAGAGCATGAAGCAGCACATCTGCCAGCAGCAAGATCACTCTTTTCTCTTTTATTAGCCTCTCCCTCTCTAGCACGAGGACTGCATCCCACTTTAGTCATTTAGTTTTCCATCTACAAAACCAGAAACAAACTCAAAATGTTCAGGACCAGAGGGAATCCATGGCAGATCTTGTCTTCTCTGTCTATAAGCTATTAGTCCTGATAAATATCTCCAGGCAGAACAGTGCCAGCTCTACGAAGCATTTAAACCGCTGTTATTACAGCAGACACATCAATTCCGCCATTAGAGTGCTGTTTGGTGTGTGATGTATTACTATGAGTGTGCCAATGACTTTTACACATGCCGATACAGCCATAAAAAGGTCTGTTTGATCTGGCATGAGTGTGTATTAGTGTGCATGACTCTGGGAAGGCTGACCTTAAAAGTGTGAGTCATGAAGTACTTGTTCAAGAGCAGATAACAGTGAACACTTCATCCAGTGTGTGACTGAATGAGTGTGTGTGTAAGTGACCTTGCTGTACCATCTGTTATGCTGTGAGATGTAGACCAAGCTAGGTCTGGGCCTCAAAGTACAGAATAAATAATCTGATTACAGCACTCTCGGATTAGCTCCTCCTGAATCGTCTCTATCACAAAAAAGCCAGACTCGTTTTCTATCTGAATACCACACATAAATTAAAGTTTTTTACACCTACTGTAAAATGTAAAAGCTGAGGAAATTATATAACATATAATGAATATATAATGATATAATCAAAAGATCTAAAATATGCAAAATAATTATTTATTGCATTTATAATGTGTATATGCTTATGTCTTCTTTATTTGAACACAAACTTTATTCAGAATATTTCTATGTACTTATGTACTAACCACAAGTGCTATGCCATATTTCTTCTTTTAATTTATTCTGTCAAACAACCATTTTTTACTTAAGAAAGAGATTTCCAGGAATTTTCCAGGAAAACATGGATATATGGGAATTTGTAATTGTCAACAACAAACCTGTCCCAGTAAAATCCTAAAATAAATAATCAAGCAAATAATAATATACATTACGAATTTGTGCTGTAATAAAATAAATAAAATAATATATTTATATAATTTAAATATGTACATTTTTAATTAATATATTTAGGTAATCTAAATCATTCTAGACAATTTATTCTAGTTATGAGAATAAAACAAAAATATTTTGTTTGGAAATTAATAATGATTTTTTTTTCTTTTTACTTAAATAATGAAGAATTAAGTTATTGGAACTATGCAATTTATTGAAATGCTTTATTTTTTAATTATTTTTATATATTGACACTCCTAGTTTGAGAATTCACTGGTTGAATCCGATTTAATAAAATCCTTTAATAAATAAAGAATATTGAGATTAAATAATTAAAATGATGAGACCATTTCCTCCTCACATAACCGACACACACGTGCACACACACACACATACAGACACACACTTTCAGAAGACTAAAGAAAAAAGAAAAGAAAAGAAAAGAAAAGAAAGGTTGCAATATAATTTCATTTGCTTGGCGCTTTCTAAAATTAACATTAAACAAAATCTATAATCCTTCTTGTTAAAGTATTACCTCTATATCCCCTCCTGTTCTTCTCTATCCATTATTCTATCCTTCCATCTGTCTATACTTCATCCACTCAGCCCAGCAGAGCCAAGCAGCTTTGCCAGAGTGTGGGGCATCTGTGTGCATGTTCTTGATTGGAACAATAAATCACTGTCCCAAACTACAGTCACAGCAGGGCACACAGATTCCTCGCATCTCAAAGGGGTTGTCCAAGGATTCCTCTCTTCATTCTGTCTCACACAGACATACAGTATACTGTACACACTTCGTAACCAGTTTCTCTTGCCACTTCATCACTTTTATCTCCCGGTTAGTCATTCTCCCTGACGTCTGACACTAATTGTTCTTTACAGCTCTAGTTAAAGCAGAGCCGATGGTCAGCTGTGCCCCAGAATTGCCTTTCGTCAGAATAGACTGTTCTTTCTCTGCTCCTCAAACAAAGGATTGCATTAATAAATGATGGTGTGGTGTGGATGTGGAACCTGAACCAGGCCCTCCACACCAATGGACCTGAGGGGGCAGTTACGCTACATCAAAACTGGGGAAAGAGGAGGAGAGGGTAATCTGACCTTGAGGATCCTCTCTACTCACAGGCGTCCCATGGACAGAATGTGATAATGAGACCCGAAATGTGTCATTTTATGGAGAGACAGCTATCAGCAAGCCACTTTTAAGTTCACTAAAAGGTGTAAACAGAGTAGCTTTAACTTCAGCTTTAACCCCTTACAAAAACAACATTGATCTACTGATAAACATTCTGTAGATACAAGAGGCATATGATGTGGGGGTGTCAATTAGCTAAAAAGCTTCTGTAATATCAATCCTATAGTCATACTAAAGGCAGCTATAAAAGGCTTTATTTATTGATTATGAGCTCAATTGAAGGTGAAACGTGACCACCCGGATGTTAAACAGGATGTTAACTCAGGATGTGACGTTCAGAGAGGGCATGCGTTGATTGATTACATTATTAATTTATTAAATGAAGATACAGTCCATGCATTTTATGTTTATATTTATTTACTATGCACACATATACATTCATAATCATCATACTTAAAAAACCTAGCTCTTGTTCTGTCATTGAAAACTCTCGAAGTGATTTGCATGCCGATATTAATGTATTCAGTCTAGGTCTCCGTCAACATATATGAATAACCCCCATAGCATTAATGATCAGCAGATGTATACAGGTGGAGCTGGGGGAGGTCGAGGGTTTCTGAAGTGCGCTTATGCATAATTCTATCCATCACTGCATTCAATAAAATCAGTCACGGTTTCTGCTTCCTGAAACCAAATTCATCACTACCATACCAGTAAACTTAAATACGAAATATAACTCTGTCCTAACAAGTAAATCATTCAGTATAAGTCTGATTTGCCCCATTATATGATTTTATTAAATCATGCACTTCAATATGATCTAAATACTGATTAGTTGCACATTACAGACACCTCTGCGTCCTCATCTTCGGTCACTCGTTGTCCGTACCATCTGTACCTAGGTAACCCAGCCCACTAACTCTGGAAACACAAGCTCAGCCGGGCTAATTACACGTAACAGGATCTGTGCCTCTTCCTCTCCCTCCCCTCCTCTCGGCTACACCGTCCTGCTGCAGCACACCCCTCCCCTCCTCTTCCTCCCCTCTCCTGGGCACTCACCTGCATACACACACTACGTACATACTGCTGCATCATCACGTGTATGAAGATGAACTGTACATAATGTCATGCCGCCAGCTGTCCACTCTCACTTGGGTTCATACAGCAATATTTAAACGGGATTACACTGAACTAACAGTCATTAAACTCATATGTAACATCTTAAATATAGGTTACTATGAATTCTGCAGGCATATAAGTTGATTACCGGTTGACGGCTGGTCTTTTCAAATGGCGAGACTCTACTTCAATAAACAAATAAGTTGTTTAATTGATTTTACAATGAAAGGTATGTGAACGTGAGGGATTGACAATCACTTTTTTTTCAATGTTTTTTCATTTTGCCTCATAGGATCATCTTTTATTTTCTACAGAAGAAATAAAGTCTCACAGGTTTGGAACAGCATGCAAATATGATGACAATTTTGCATTTTTGTATGAACTATCCCTTTAAGAGCCCATTTGAACACGACGAATACATGACCTCGATGAACCGTATTTCACTTCATCTATTCGCTTTCCGTATCCGCGTCTCGTGCCTATCACAGGCCGGTACCGGGAATTTCCACTCGCGTGGCTCCGCCTCGTGTTTGACGCAGAAAGCGGCCTAAAGGGAATCAAACAGCTGGGATGCTGATGGTGCTGCATTGCCACGAGCATCACTGCGCCAGCAACCGGCGCAAACAAACTTAAAGGAAACTGCGCGAAAGTAACCAGTATGCCTGTTAACATCTGTCAACCAGGTAAACTCAAACGCGAGCGCTCGGATTCATGCATGACTTGACAAAAGTGTCTGCGTAATCATTGTAGCGCTGCTCGCAGTCATCGGTTTTGACGCATTCACCGCAGCGCGCCAGTGACATTCAGATGCCACCGCGATGTTTAATGTTCCTGACGGATCTTTTCTGCGTAAATCGCTTTAGCTGGTCTCTCCGGTTCCCTGGCAACCGCTATAAACTACTCAGCTGCTCGATACCGGCAGCGGGATGCACCTGCTTACTCACTCCATCATACAGATGCATTTCTGATCATAACACGGTAAAACCATGAGGAGGCAAATTGCGCAGCTCAGCCTGACATTCGTTTCACCCCTCCGCAGTTACACACTGTACTTTGATGATTTTTCCATTATGCGTAATTCAGATTCAACCTTTTCGGGACATTATTCAGAGGGAATCTATTAAATCTGTCCTGTCAGTGATTACCCGCGCGAGGTTATGTCACAGATGCAGGAAATAAGCCGGTTGAAGCACGGATTCCCGGTAACCGCATTATGACGCATGGACTTCAGCGATGGACCGGCGTGTGTCATCAGTCACTTAAACACACTCAACAATGTCCGTAAATACAAAGATCATACAAATTCGCATCCAGATTAACCGTTCAGATCTGGAGACACGCGCTGCGGTCATAAGTGCACAGGGAAGGATGAAAATGTGGTGCTGTAGGGGAATCCCATAAAACAGTCCTAAAACACGTTAAAACAACCTGACAAGCCACTTTTTAGCACAAATAAGTTGAAAGAGACATCACACATTTATCATGCAGCGACAGCATTACGCAGCGCTGCCCTTTAGAAAGTCTTTAACTAGCATAACCCGATTAAACCGGCACGTGAAGGTTACTCAAATAACCGTTGTCTAGAATAGATATTACCATTCAGACCCCATCGACAAGCGTTCAATTGAGATATCAGCTGTAACACTGTCTCCGCTGACTATGACGACAGCATCTAAAAGTTCGAAAAAGCAGTTCCTCTGCGGGTGCTGCTTCAATGACGGTCTCAAATTAAAGTAGCGTGGCTATCATTTGTAGCGTGTGTCTCCAGGACGTCCTGTCCCGTCAGTTTGTCGCAGTCTCGAAATCGGCGACAAATCAATGTCATTCTGTCGCTTCACATATGACGCGGCACTCTGCAGCACTTGAAGTTTGCTTAATACGTTTAAATTAATCGGAAACGTTTAAACGTTTTAATTATTTTATATTTGCTATGATGCCGAAAAAAGAGAGATGTCGGTCTTACCCCCATGGTTGCGCAGTCAGTCCGTCCTCTTCAGGTAATGTGAGAGTGATGGAGAGAGTGACAGCCTTTCACGAAGAGAGAATGTCAGTCATCAAAAAGCATCTCAAGAAAGATTATACTTGGTTTAAAAACTTTGTTTCAGCGCTTTACCTCTGCCGAGGGACCTAAAGGCGCGTACGCTTTCACGTCAAGGTGTAAAAGAAGTTAGGCTATTCGTTGCAACATTAAGTGAATGAACCTGACAATTTAAGCAAACTAAATGTTCAAATGAAATTCGACGGCGAGGTGGTGCATTTCGCAAGGATGCCGGTCTCGAGCGCTGCTCTTGGTAGTTGCGATAAAGCCGGCAAAACTAAGAAGCCGCACTGCTGCCTTTTTATAATCTGGTGTCCCTCCGCGACACCGCCAGCTGCCGCACCACTCCGCCTGGAAAGAACCGCCGGTGGATGTGAGAGATGCGCTTCTCCATCTGACCGACCTCATAGACGAGCACCTCACGAGAAACGCTCTCAGCCAATAGACGCGCGCACGCCTCAATATCGACGTGTCATCTGTCCAATCAACGCGCAGGCAGCAGGTGCAAGTCACCAATCGGAAGCGCCCAAAGCTCCTCCTGCGGTACTGCAGAACTCTAAAGGTGAATGTCCGCACAGCATCATCGTGTGCTCTGAGAAAATCTCTTGTTTGATAAAATGGACTAAGAGTAAGCTAAGTCATAATCGGTGTGATTGCATGATTAACGTATTGTAAACGTGTTTGGTTATTGTTGTTTCTGTGTATTTGATTATACATGTATTACATTGGACAGAGAATGACAGACACAGCTGCAGTTCTAGCCGACACTGCAGTGGGCCTTAAGCACACTATGTTCAGTATGTTAACAACTGTCCTTTCAGACCTTAGCAAGTTTTTTAATATGGATTCCAATGTTTTATGTATCATATCATTTACTGTGATCCTGCAGTTATCAGATTGATTTTAGTGCACCTGTTTTTCATTATAGCTATGTCTGTATTGAAGACTTTTTTAAAATTTCTCTCTGGAATAATGAAAGATTCTGTAAATTACTTTCTACGACCATCTATTTTTCTCTTTTCTTTTCTGTCCTATACCGATCACCAGTTAGTTAACTTCATCTATCCCTGTAAATCTGAATTACTTACTGAATTTTATAAATATTTCTTAGCAGCATCCAGAAAACTGAGTGCAGTATGATAAGCGTGTTAACCGCAAGGCTAGCATCATGCATACTGATTTACAGTATATTGAAACAGAACAGACAACTGCACACAGGTTCTTCAGAACGGGAAAGATGGAGAGAATTAATCATAACCTCAGACTCAGTGACCCTGGAAAGGTCAAGCTTACAAAGCGAACGCACACGGTTACCTTAATATAACACAGTTGCCCTTTAACTATTCATTTATGTCTCCTACAAAGGACATAAGTACAAGTTTCATGTTGTAAAGAACACATACAGTTTTTATCACAGCTAGACTATAGTATCTGGAGACAGGAAACTCCTCCGACTCCAGACAGCAAGCAGCCAAAAATTACAGATGCTCAACAGTATCATGATGGTTTCTTGATTTTCATCTTAGGCAGATCTACTATCTACAGATCCTTCACGTATACGGCATAGACCACCAGTGTAGTAAGACATGCTTTAAAGAGATGGCCAATTGCATAGACGAAATGCATGCACCTTATTACAATAACTTCATTTAGGTGTTAAGTTACTTGTTAGTAAACATATAGAGTTTAAAGGAATGTACTTCCTGTCTGCCATAGAGGAAACTAAAGCTAGACTCAGTCATAAGCTCCCATATAGACACGTTTAGCACACACACACACACACACACACACATAGGGCCAGTGGGTTGATTTGCAATGGAAAACAATTCTGTAATATGCAGGGGAGAAACATTGTGTTTGAATAAACTTGGATAAACTTGCTGTTACACCCACTTTATTTGCCATGGAGGAAAACCTGTAAATTAGTGTTTATGTATGCATTCAGCCAACTGGTATTTGGAAAAAAACTAAATTGCATTTGGCAACCTTTTATGTTAACCCTGTTTATGTTTTTATCAACTGTGTGGCCCAGTAAAATCCCTTAATGTTAATGTATGGCAGCATTGTCTGCGGCACATTACTCATAAAGTTTTTTCAGAATTTTTCAAGAACCAAAATGGCTGACACCATGTATGCTGTATCCTTCTTTAACCTTTGGCAGCAACCCCCCTCCCCTCGCTGCAGAGAGCAGTACAAGGGGGGAAAAAATCAGTTTCCACGGCAACTGCGGTCAGGTGATCTTATCTCTTAGTCATAATGCTGACTCAGAAAATGGGGGATCGAGGAAGAGAGGGAGACAGTCAAAGAAACCCTCATTTTTATCTGTAAACGTTGCATCACCGTGTGAAGTAGCGTGAGAACTGCTGCTAATTCATGCGCGTGAGAACCGAATCCCTCATCGTCTCAAATCTGCTGTTAAATTTAAGATTACCAAGATCTCTGAAGTGGCCAGAATAGTCAAGAGGGTGAAGGAATTAACTTTGATGAGGATAAGTACCCAAGAAGAGGTTAAGGATGGGGAGCAGAAGAAAAGGTGAATAAAATCATCTGCCACATACAGTCAGTGTCAGTGTAATGCAGTTGGCATCAAACCTGAAGTGCAAATAGCCAATTAGTAAGATATAGATATAAATAATAAATAAATGCAGCCTTTATTAGCATACAATTATTTAAATCTCTCTCTATATATGTATATGGTACACACACTTTCACAAACACACACACACAAACACACACACAGAGTACAGAATGTTTAGATCAGGAATGTTACTTAATCGAATCACATTTGATTCTAAACTAGGTCGAAACACTCACTATAGTGACAGAGAGGAAGAGTGGATCTAAAGGTGGCAGGAAGCACCCCAAATAAGTTTCCTTAATGTAAACTGCCAACAGGAAGAAAGAGTATATCTGAGTGCAGCAGCTGTATTCTGAGCCAATTAATCATATGAACAGAGTTTTGTGCTGCTTGACAGAGAACAGAACATTCTCTCCCAGGAGCGATGTGCTTTTTTTTTTTTTTTTTTTTTTAGCAGGGCGCATCTTAAGTAACTGCACAGCTCTGATGCTGCGTTGGCATGACTGCTGACTCTGCAGTCTGTCGTGATGCTGCGGGAGCGTGAGGTTACAGTGCTCGATTCAGAAAGTCATATGCTTACTGGGACACTTTTGCTTTAAGAGGTAGACAGCCAATCAGATGGCCGAACAGTAGGAGTAGGGTGCCCTTGGAAACGACCTTGCAGGGTATTAGGGTGAAGTGAGGAGTGAAGGTCACCGCATCACATACATCGGGAATCAAAGCTGCATGTCAGTTCACAGACATGCTAAAATTGAATTAGAGTTTACGAATGTGAGAAACAGAGACAGTTGGAGTATTAAGAGCACAGAGGTCTACACACACGCACAGACGTCATTCCCCTCCAGATTAAAGTGACCGCACACCATGCGTCCTCGTTGCATAATGACTTCCCTGAAAGGAGTAGAGGACAAGATAGGAATAGACCAGGATTAAGTAGAGGAGGACAGGCATACAGTAAAAGAGGGGGAAAGAGAGGAAAAAAAGAGAGGATAGGGGATGAGAGAGGTTTCGAGCCAAGGGCTTTAAAACAAGCAATCAAGTTCAGATTAAACGCAGCACTCCTTGTTTCTGTCAGGCCTTTGTGCAAAATGTGACTTCAAATCCTCAAGGCTTTTGAGCTAACAATAAACTCTTTATATGTCTTGTGCCACAGACACACTTAATGTGTCAGTCAGCTATTAAACTATTCATCCGACATGAAAAAAAGGTCTGCTCAGAAATCAAAAGTGCACTTTGCTGTACACAGAACACTCTAAAACTGATTTAGATTTTTTTTTTTCATTTGTTAAAAAAACATATTTTTGGAATAATAATAATAAAATATATTCTTAATACTTTGACATTTTTTTACATTTAAGTGAGTGTATACTTGCAGTTTACTTGTTATTTTGTAAGCAATTTCTGAGTGAAACCAACACCAACATCCAGGAGTTTTCTGACCCTTCATAGACAGCAAAGCAACTGAAACATTTAATGCCCAGAAAGGTAGTAAAAAGGCATCATTAAAGTATTCCACGTGACATCAGTGGTTCATCCTTAATATTATAAAGCTGTGAGAATACTTTTTGTGTGCAAAAACAAACAGACAAGCAAACATAAAAGACTTTATGTTCTCTTCCATGCAATCTTTGATAGGCATTATTTATGGGACATTCTGGGCCTTAAATGTGGTCTTTGCTGTGAATCAGGGTCAAAAAAGCTCTCAGATTTCATCAAGGATATTTAAATTTGTGTTTCAAAAAATGAAGGTCTTAAAGGTGTGTTGTCATGTTGTCACAATATACGGGGCAGTTGCAAAACTGTTAAACAGCCTAATGTGAGCTATTTGGGTTAGCAATTTTTGGAATTTGATGACATTTAACAAAAATAAAAATAGCTTTGTCCTGAGAACCTTTTAGTTACAATCCACCATGGTTTTACAGAATGCATGCTAGTGTGCATGACTGCATGACATCATGATGATGATGGATTGTATTTTTAGTAAGAGAAATTTCACAAAATACCACACAGAACTTTGGACTCAAAACCTTAAAGGTGCCATAGAATGGAAAACTGAATTTAGCTTGGCATGGTTGAATAATAACAGTTCAGTACATGGACATAA